>MJUU01039622.1:95577-110344 GCA_002080025.1 Modiolus philippinarum
TACACACTGATAGTCTGAAGGGCCGATAGTCCAAAGTTCCGATAGTCTGAAAGGTCCAATTGTCCGAAGGTGCGATAGTCCAAAGGTCTGATAGTCTGAACGTCTTATAGTCCAAAAATGACCCTTTATATCTAAACCAATATAGCAAAAAAATATTTATTTTGTCTAATATTTTGTCTTATATTTATGTGCTAATAGACCATATCCGAGTTCACCATTTGTTGTTTGTCCATTCTACATCACAAACATGTCCACCCCATGTGACCAAGAATGCACTTGAAAAACATAATTTTGTGACGTTTTAGGCTTTATGACATCACATTTTCTTTACTGTGAAGTGTTGAAAAGAGGTCTGGTTAATCCTGATACCAGAGCTTCGGATATAGTCTAATAGAAAAAGAAAACATTTTCAAACTCAAAATTTTGACTTTTTGAAGTAGTATTTTCGACTTTATTTCAGCTCAGAATTTAGAGTTTTTAGTAAAAATTTTGACATTTTCTAACTCCAAAAGTAGTTGAGAAATGACAATTCTGCCACAAGACCATTTTCCATGCAGAAATCCTCCATAAGACCCCAAATTTCGGGCCCCTGGATGCATATGGGTCTTGAGCGAGTCGGGATGCTGGAAAGTTCTGGAAGGGAAGGTATCTGGGGTTGACCCACCAAAATAGATTAAAAAGTATGGAAATCCAATAAATCATGGATTTCGATTCTTCTCAGAAGATGAATTAGCAAATCCAATTGCTAGGTCCAGAGGGCAAAGAGTGCAAAGAGGAGGTGAGAAAGAGGGCAGACGGCAGAGGCACCCTGGAGCTGAGACTGAAAGGATCTGGCCAAGTGGAGAGTATCACCATGCTCTTTCTTCTTCTTGGCGATCAGCGAGAGCACTAGTATGGTCGTAGCACTCAGTCAAGTGAGAGATCCAAGAGAGAGGGATGCCGCGGCACCAACCCCAGTTAAAACTGATCTCATGGTGCCACTGGTAAGCAGCAGACTGTGGATAGAGGTCGCAGCTAGGACTATGGAGACTACTTTATCCAGTCGCTTATAGATGCAAAGCATGCGGGCATATTTCTGGACCTCTGACTCCAGGAAATCTTCGAATCTGGCATCTACCTCATTGGTCATTTATCTTACGCTCTAGAGAAGAATACCAAGGAAGGGGACGTTCTTGAAGGGGTTATTGGGCCAAGGATTAATCCAGAGCCGTCGTAGAGCTTATCATTGCACTTCAGATATAAGCCGTCACCCTGGACAATCTCTGGTAGTCGGGCTGGAGAGATATAAACCCTTCCTGTGAGGCTATGCAGCAGACCTGGCCGCCCTTCCTGAGGTATAATCCAGACCCCAAGGCCTTATTGATGGCGATGCCACCCAGACCGCTCAAGGCACATACTCCCAAGGCTCGAAGAACGGTCTTTGCTACCATGGGGAGGGCTTTCATTGCCTGGCCGGAGAGCATGGGGAGGAATTCAAACTCTTTCTGCATATTTTGCTTCAGCTGGTTGTTGCTCATCTCCAAGATCATACCACCTTCACCAGCCCGCTTGAGCTTACTGATCTTCTGGATCTTCCTATTCGTGATCAGCAACATATCATTGCCCGACAGATTCTCCTTTGAGAGGCAGATGCTCACAGGGCATGGCTTGTGTGTTTGGCTGGGAGTCTGAGCTTATCCCTCTGTCTTGAGCTCAGGTTCAGACCACGGAATACATTTTTTTTTTATATCTCACGAAGATGGAAGCCCATGGTCAAGTGCTCATCGTGGAGATCAATAGGTATATGGTCCTGATCGGTGATATGCGTCACCATGGAATGGATGGTATTCACTGTCACCGGAAGGTAGATCAAATTCTTGGGCCTCTGGAAGATTTTCATGTCAGGCGATACATTAGGGAAAAAGCTATAGATTACGGGCTGCTGCATGAAGTTAATGTAGGTTCCACTGATGATATCGCTATTCACCAGAATGCTATTGACGTTGATGATATTCGGGATGCTCTCGCTCTGGAATATCCATTGGTGGTGACATCGTAGATATAGGTCTCAACTTGGAATCCAAGGACGGTCTGGATGCTATTGGAGATGTCAAAATTTGCTTTGTAGTGCTCTCCCAGGATGGGGATGGCTCTCAGGGTCACTCGATTGGCCCCGATTATGATCGGTGGCCATTTTACAGCATACACCTTTGGATTGCAGCTTTCATATCATCGATATCTTAGTATCCGACCTTCAGGGTGATGGAGAACCAATGCATGCCCTTGTCAGGGGAGTAGGAGAAGACCCAATTTCTCTCGTGAATATTGGGGAAGCAGTAATAGGTCTCCAGGTTGACCAGGGCCATCTCGTAGCTGTTGGAGGGGTCCAGAAGGATGGGCTGATGGAATCATGTGGAGATCCGACTGCCCCATCTAGAGACGACCAGGGAGAATCCCCGCTTGGGGCTGTATTCTTGACAATCTGATGAAGCTTGGTCATTTATATATGGCTCACTAGATGACGCTCATCTTGCAGCCATCTGATTCAAATTGGAGGATGCGATCGGAGATGGTCAAGGGGTAGGCTTTGGGTATTGGCGACAAATTGCAAACTGTATGATTTTTGGGCTCAGAATTTCACTTGTATATTTTTGGAAAAAAGGCTCAGGTATATCATCGTCTTCATATTTATACTGTATCAACACCTGTATTGTGTCCACACACACTTAAATTTGCACTTGCCATATTGTTTAAGGGTTCAGTTAGCAGGAGCATAATTGGTTGCCATTCTGTGACAGCTCTAGTTGAATTTTAGATTGGTATTTCATCCAAGACACATAGAATAACATAAGAAAGGACCCAGGTGATCAATACATGCTCTTGAGAGCTTCTTGTTTTATTCACACTTAGGTTATGATTTACATAAATTGTATGTTTAAATTTCAAATTCACCTTTTCTGACATATCTTCTTTTACACAGATAATGAAAGTGTAGATGACAACAGTATTAGAGAAAATATAACAATAGCTGAGGATATGGTGGAATCTGAATATATGAAGAGATGGTCGCTGAGTGAAGGAAATACATCAGGACATCAGGTAGACATACTTTACATAAGTTGTCGAAATGCGCATATGCAGAAAATAAATTAACAGTTACGTCGGTATTTGTTATTTATTTACATACTATTAATTCTGTAAAAAAAGGTATGACGGAAAGTAAGAATGAAAGTTTTATTATTGATTATTACCGGAAATTAACTTACCTGTATTTGACTTAAGATTATTAATTAACTTAACTGTATTTGACTTAATATGTTTAAAGCTGCCATTTCAATATGAATGATAAAAGTATGCCAATATGACCTAAACTAGACCAATATGGATTTTTCCATATTGGCCTAGACCAATATGAGTTCTAGCATAACTCCTCTTGATTTATCGTCTCTCGTTATGAAAATGTAGAAATAAGCTAGTAGTGCATAAATTGTCGTGCTTTGACAGAACACAGTCTTTGAAAATCGAAAGTAAAGAAATACTGTACAGCAATTGATATTATTCATGGAAATGAAGTTGATAAATAAAAGTATCATTGTGTAATGTTTTAGTTATAGATCCTCGGTAAGTCACATTGGCCTTCGGCTTGCACCTCAAGCCAATATGGCTTACCTCGGATCTGTAACAATGCCAATATGAAAAACATTTACGCAATAATACTAAAATATTGGTCATTGGTCCATATGCAGTATGTGCCTGTTTTCATTATGCAAATCAAAATTACATGTATATAATATAAAAAAAAGCTGTAAGTATATTCTGAAAGTCCTTTGCTACACTTCCACATTCCTTTCTGAGCTTATACATGTATATGTAGTAACAATTTGGCTTTGGTAAGGCTAGTTGTTGTATCATCCCTTTTCAATTTTACCACACATCTACTACCTGTTTGCAGATAATTATGTCTCCCCCTTGAGATACGTCTTCCCTCTCTCAAGGGGAGACATATTGTTTTTATACGACCGCAAAACATTTGAGGTCATATAATGGTATGGCGCTGTCGTTGTCGTCCAGTGTCGTCGTCTGTAGACACTTTTGTTTTTTGTCAATAACTTAAGTTAAGAGTCGTCCAATCCTTATGAAATTTTAACACAGTGTTTCTTAGCACAAAAGGAAGGCTGGGGTGTTATTTTGGCCCCTCCCGTTTAAAAAAAAGGGGGCAAAAAAGGGCAAAATTGGGTATTTTCACATATTTGGCTGTAGAATATTTACTATTTATTGGATTTTGATGGGGTTTCTTTCAGTGTGTTCCTAATTAAATTTCCTAACAGCAGTATGCCAACGGATTTTATGTGGCATGTACCGTTCACGAGATAAATAGGCCCAAAAGGGTCGATTTTCAAAACTTTCATTTTATTTATTGGATTAGTTTCTATCCAAAGGATAGAATTCTATCCTATGTTACGACCCGGGTGACCAACCTCACGCAATCAAACATTAGTGATCATACCCATGCTAAAAGAATTCTCTTCAGGAAACCTAGTACACATCTTTCTGATCTCATAAAAAACTCTGACACTCAATAGTCTATTTTCATTGAACATTAATTTGATTGCCCGAACTTTTCAACACTTAAATGGTGCCCGAATTTGTTAATTAATCACCGAATGAATATTCCATTCATAAAATTTTGTGTGTAGATGTATAAATATGGAAGACCAATGCCTTTATTTACATTTGTATGAATGGCGTAAACGTACTTCCCTGAACCGTCAATGAAACGATGTGGCTGTTTTGAAATAAATCATAAAAGAACAACGCATTGGAAATAAAAAATCAAATTCAGTAGCCGTCGAGAACAACAGTCCATTATTTACAATCTGCGGAAGACGTAATGTTTGTTTACATTTCTAGTTATCAATGAATGGAAAAGTAGGGCTGTTCCACGTTGGCTGTTCCATTATACTTGTTGCGATTGCCATGTCTTCTCCGAGGTCCGCGTTCGGTATACATGACTCATTACCTGGAAACAGTTGTCAAGGTGCATATTCCGAAACAGAGGATATTTTGCAACGATCGGGGTTGGAATTGACTAAATTCGAATTAGGATCAGGCAGGGATGTTGATCTGTTGATTGCCGTTCGTCCAACAATGTTCAGTCCGGGGTGTTGCGTGTAAATTGCCGTTGATCAGAGTTTGGTCAAACAAAATTTGAGATAATGTCATTTGAGTATTTACAATGCATAACAGTCATTTTTCAATTGCATGAGAATGTATATCATAGCGCGAATTGAGATGCATTGTTGCACAAAGAACTTGGCACAGATCATCATTTTCATGTCTTCGTGTGTTTCTTGGATGAATAAGAGCAGGATATTGTTGCTCATGTCTTGTCAGCTTTTGCGTCTTGTCAGCATTCACAAACCTTTCATTCAGGTCTCTTCTTTAGAATTAAATTTCAAACTGTACTTGATCAAGATGGTGCTGTCATTGTTTAGTCTATGTTGAGTGTACAGCAGGGAACCCATAATATGTAATAGGTTTCTGGTATAAAATCAAAATTCTTTGAATGGTTTGATTGCCATTGATTGGCTGGTGTGATCAAATGAAGATGGCCACCAGTAAATACTTGCTGACTGTCAGAAAGGCATATTAATTTTCTTGATGAGCAAAACATGGTTTTTGTACCTTTCTTGGTTTTGATATCATCATTATAATTAGACCCATAGTAAAAAATGAGTAATTATGCACGACATAGACAGGCAATTATTCATATCATACATGGACACTTTTGGACAGTGTACATAAAATTTCAATAGATTAGATACTGATCATTGCCATCATAGACACTAATCCACCAATCCCTTTGGGACTTCGATATTTAGTCTGATTTTGATGCAGTTTTTTGCAATGGATTCTTTTTGAAAATAAATATAGAGCTACACCATCACTTTTTTGACAGCTTGCTTCTTTTCCGAGCTATGAGGGGCCGAATGGGGAAAAAATTGCCAATTTGTAGATTACCTAAAATTTTATTTTTCATCTGATTTGGATGGAATTTTTTTCTTTGGATTTCTCTTGATAAAAGCTTTCAGGGATATGTGACGAGATGAGACGTTTGTTTTTGTACCAAAAACACACTTCTAGTTTTGTTTTTCTTATTGTAGCCATATATTGAAATATTTCATCAAGCATTTCTGAGCTTGTGTATGTACATGTATGTACATGTAGTAATGTTTGATATTTGGTCTGAAGCATTGGTATGGCAAGTTGTTTCTCGTCTCCCCTTTTCAAGTTCATCACTCATCAACATCTTGTTTGCAGATAACATTTTTTATTCTATTGTGCCCATAATGGTATATTGAAATATTTTGTCACAAATTTCTTGGCCTGTGTATGTAGTAATAATGTGATATTTGGCCTGAAGCTTAACTATGATAAGTTGTATCATGCCTCCCATTTCGAGGTTCATCACTTGTTTAATGACTTTTTGTCCATTCATTGATAGCAGAGGGGGCCCATAAGTCCATGGGGCTCACTTATTTCTATTGACAGTAAGAATAAATAGAGGGTGAACAATACAGAGTTGTATTAATATATTATCATCTGTTTCAGCATGACGAGTATGATTCAGAGTTTGTTGATGTAGAAGGTGACGAAATGGACATAAGTCAGAGAGGTCATTCACAGGTAAGTTCAAAGGTCATTTGGTGTGAAATTTTCTTATGTAGAATCAAACCTTTCTTTGTGCTCAAGCTTTTTGAAAATCTTTTGTGGAGTTCTATGGACAATATTTAATTTATTCTTCGCTGAACTTTGTACAGGTAGAATTTTTTTTGTCACTAATTACAGTAATAAGATGGAACTTTGTATTTCACTGATAAATATATTTGAACTGTTGTGATAATGAGATACATGACATTCTGTATACATTTTGTAGTTTGGGGAAAACACTGCCATCAGTTGAACATATGTAATGGTGATGCAGGTTCATAGAGCTGTTAAGGGGTTGGATTCCAAGAGTGAGACCTAGGCAATCTGGGGGTTAGGCACAAGATTTTTTTTTTCAGAGAAGCAAAATGGTGCATTCTTCGTTCATTTCAAATGGTCATTGCAGGGAATCAATTTTCCATTAAAAAGGGAAAACATTAAATACTAGTAAGCTTTCATATCTTTGACTTCGATTGAAAATTTTGTTTTACATCAGGGCCTTTAGTAGAAAACAAACCAGTAGTATGAATAAGCCCTAATTTCTGGTTTTCTTATTATGAAAATGTCTTTTTTCTATTTAAAATCAATTTTTTCTCGAAAATAAGAAAAAGGTGACATTTTGAAAATGGTGAGCCTGAGAGTGTGATTTGTTATTGGAAAGCGCGAGTCCCAAAAGCTTGAGACTTGATAGGTCTGGGCTCAGACATGTGATTGGTCCTACATTTTTTGTATTTGCAAAACTTTATTAATAAGCATTTTGAGATTCTCAAGTCAAATTGGAATTAATTCCTTATATGCACGCTAATTTCCGTCAACTTCTGTAAAATATGTATCCCAGCTGATGTTTAGTCAACTTTTTTTAGCGTACATGCAATTATTTTTTAATTTTAAGTAATAATGTATTTTTTCAGAGACACAGACAAGACTCTGGTACTGCAAATGAGTCACTGGCTAAAGATTTACAAATAACACCGGATCATTCAGAAGAAGAACATCTTTCAGGTAAGTCAAATCCCATTCTAGATAAGAAGGCTTATTCTAACATGGCTCTTGTTAATCGTCAACCAGTACTCGATAACCATATATTTCGCACATGTGCAAATGGTATCGGAATACAAGTAAACGGGATGAAAAACAGCAATGTTTTTAATTTTCTTCATCTTAGTTTATGAAGGAAATAAAGGTTAAGAATAGTTCAAAACTAAATCATGTCATGCAGACAAGAAAATGTGTACTGTTTTGCTTTCGATTTGAATTTTGAACTTGCATCTGTTTGAAAATGTCAGATTGTGTATTGTGACATCATAGACAAAGACGGCAATGGAGGAGTTAGGCGGCTTCAGAATGGAAAATTCCATTTTCTGTCATATTAGAATCGAAATAATTCATGGCAGGTATATGGTTATTGTCATTTAACCATAGGCTGAGCCTTTATATATTCGTAAATTTACCCCCTCACTAATGCTCTGGGTTTAATTCGAATATAAAGGCTCAGCCCATGGTTAAATTTCTAATAACCATATACATGCTGTACCTGCCATGAATCATTTCTTAGGTCATTACCCTTTCATATTACCTGACAATAATTTCACTACATATATGTCTAAAATTAGATACCAATCAATAGGAAAAATGAAAGGATATGGAGTGAATGTACTTGTGACAAAAACAATCAAGTTTGAAATATAGAATGTGGCATTCTCAAAATTATCCTTCCTGCAGAGTAACAAACAATTATACATTAGAAATTTAATCATTGTACGAATACATGTATTTTTGAAATTTCCCACGTCTCATTACTGTTTAACCATCTCGCCTGAAACTACTAATTATTTAAAAATAATCCTAATGCAACATTTATGTAACAGATCATTTAATTTGTCTAAGTTCCCTGCCTAATCTTGTTACTTGTCCATTTACGTTTGTTTAATTACATTAGAATTGCAATAACAGTATATTATTTGAATGTCTAGGGGCATCAATTTTGATTTGATGGTAAAAAATAAATAATGTACTGTTATTGCTTAATTGTTGTCTTCATATTTTGGCTAAATAAATAGCCCAAAAATTTGACACCAGTGACAAAGTTAGTTATGAGACCTGTTTTGTTTTCCAAAAATATGTATACAAAACAGTGATGATCGTATATCTATTTTCAATGATAACAGCAGGTATATTGACGATAGCTTACTATTGACAATCCCCAGTTTTTAGACTATTTCGACCTCATTTACCCACAAGAACTGAAACTTAATAAAGCAAACAATGATTCTAAATACTGCCCTTTTCTGGATCTAACTATCATTATTGACGCTGATAAAATAACTAGAGGCTCAGAGACTGAGCCTGTATCGCTCACCTGACTAAAAGCTTCTATGCCATGCATGAACAAACATGATCATGTTTTTTACCAATGGGGTAGGGTGTTTTGGTATGTTCTAAATTACCACCCATGTGTATTGTCTGATCCTATTGAAATGAGTAATTTTTGCAAAGGACCTTCTCTACATATAGTATAATTTGCTTTAATTGTTTTGAGAGAAGATGATGAAAAGGATGGTTTTCTCATACTGGGGTCCAATGTTAAACTATGTTCTGCACTTGAGGAAATGTTTTTTGTCAGATTGAAATGAAATGTGCAATGTTTGTAAAGTACCTTCAGTCATCATTCCTGTAAAGTTAGGTTGAATTTGCTTCAGTGGTTTCAGAAGAGTAGATGAAAATGAGATTTTCCCATAGGGTCCAATGATAAACTACATTTGTATGTTCCGTGCTGGCAGCCATGTTTTCTAATGGATTGTAACGAAATGAGCAATCTTTGTTAAGGACCATCTATTCATCCTTCCTGTAAAGTTTGATTGAATTTGCTTCTGCAGTTTCAAAGGAAAAGATGTAAATGTGATTTTTCCCAAAGGGTCCAATGTTAAACCATGTTCCGTGCTGGCGGCCATGTTTTTCGGCGGATCAGAACGAAATGAGCCATCTTTCTTAAGGACCTTAAGTACATCATTCCTGTAAAGTTTGGTTCAATTCGCTTCAGGCTTTTCAATTCAAAAGATGAAAATGTAATTTTTCCCATAGGGTCCAATGTTATACCTAAGTTCCTCGCTGGTTACCATGTTTTTTATCGGATCGGAACAAAATGAGCAATCTTTGTCAAGGACCTTCCATACATCATTCCTGTAAAGTTTGGTTGAATTTGCTTCAGTGGTTTCAGAGGAGAAGATGAAAATGTGATTTTTCCCATAGGGTCCAATGTTAAACCTAAGTTCTGCGCTGGTGGCCATGTTTTTTGTCGGATTGGAACGAAATGAGCAATCTTTGTAAAGGACCTTCCATACATCATTCCTGTAAACATTGGTTGAATTTGCTTCAGTGGTCTCAAAGGAGAAGATGAATATGTGAAAAGGATAACGGATGGAAGGACGGACGGACGGACGACCGACGCCAAGTGATGGCAATAGCATACACTGACCCTTCGGGTCAGGTGAGCTAAAAACTAAAATATATGATAAAAGAGATGATTTTGATTTCACTATAACTAATTTCCCTTTTTCTTGATGGCGACATGTCTCCAGCTCCATCATATGGGGTGTACATTTCTCAACTAGTACGTTTGTTCTACTCTTGATGATTTTAATGAACGTAACCTTACCATCACAGCCAAACTTTTACAACAGGGTTACAGATTTCAAGTTGTTGAATACCTTTAAGAATTTTTATAACAGATATGAATATCTAATATCTAAATATGGCATTACTTACAAACAGCTTATTACAAAGGGCATTTCTAATCCTTGTTTTTACGGTAATGTTGTTAAAAAATACCAGAAACTGATTAAATATCCAGAAAAACTGGGAAGTAACTTTCATTCTTTACGTAATAGGGGATATTGACAAGATATTCTGCTTGCATCCGTTAAATTAGCTTTGAGATCTAGTAACCTGAAACTTTTACATACATACTGGCCTCTCACTGATACTGCTGATGTCAGTTGAAATATATGATGATTATTGAACAAATCCTGCGGGAAGTTTGAAGTTTGATTTTTCTTCTGTAGTGTGGCAGTGTATTACCAGCAGACTAGGCTCCTTTAGGTAGTCAGCAGATTAGCAGCGAGCACCCTTGACCCATCTTTCAAAATTATGTTTTGTCATATTCTCTCCTTTCAAGATTGTGGTCATGGAGTTAGTAGTCTACCTGTATTGGGTTTTATTTGTATGTTTACTAAAATATAGGGAAACAGGACAGATAAAGGGGAGGTTTGGGTACCCATAAACTGGTTTAACCCTACCACTGGCTTTTGCTAGTGCCAGTACCAAGTTTAGCTGTCCCGAGTAATCGTTTATGTTTGTCTTTTGTCTTGTGTTTTTCCTGTGTAGTTCCCTAGCAGATGCAGCATGTTACTATAATTTTCAGCCATTGTAGGTGTATCCTGTTGTCCCTTTTATTTCATTTGTATAACAAGGATTATAGAGCCATACTGATATTTCTTCTGAAATGGTTCCCAAATATATTTTGCAGAAATGTTAAAATGAGACTGATCAGAAATATGTATTATACCTAGTGTGTTATAAATGTGGAGGCTTAAGTTTGTTGTGTATATTTAAATAAAACAACAATGTACATGAAGATGAAGAACAACAATAAAAACATTGTTCCATTGCTTGGTTTTGCCATGTATTTGTCGAGAGACTTTGTCTCATTTGCATTTACTCCATATCCCTTCATTAGTTTACATGACAGTTTGAGTATATTTTATAAAGATTCTTTATATTATTTAGGTGAAAGTGATGTCGAGGTTAAAATGGAAGACCAAGAAAATCAACAATTTTATTCTGAACAACAATATTACGACCAGTCAGCATTTCAAATGGGTGTTGTTCAAGATGAAGATGAAAACAGTTTTGATCCATCTGACTTTTTCATGCATAGTGCATTAGCGACAGAAGCACAGCATCAGTTACAGCAGGGTGATATTAATGAGGACTTGCAAGTGTCGGATTCTGACGATAGTGATAATCAAGGGGGTGGAGTCAATGACACGGAAGGTTTCGATATTGACGAATTTCTGAAATGAGGTCAAGATCATGTAGTCGTAATGGAAACAAATCAGTGCTAGTCACATGATAATGAAATGGACAAATTCTTTTATTATTTACATTGGCAGCTGAGTATTTTTTTTGTTCTCACAGTGAGCACTGGGTCTGAAGTGTGATGCAAGAATTTCCTTATTTATGTCAATGGCATAGATGCAACTTGATTAAGTGCCTTATTTAAGTCAAAAACATGTATACAGCAATAAGGTATACATTAACTTAAGTAAGGCAGTTAATCAAGTCACGTCTATACAAATTAAATGCCATTGAAATAATTAAGGAAATTCTCATGTCGCAGTTCGACCCCAGTGGTGAGACAGGAATGATTTTATATATACAGACTAAAGTACGTTATTGTAATGAGTATATAGAGAATTGTTCTGTTAAATTAAGATAGAATTGGAGTGATCGTAGTGCTATACAATTTATTATGTGCTTTAACACATGTTAATTGTCAGATTTGTAATTCTGAAGATTACAAAACCTGATTATAAGTAGTATTACTCCGACTATAGGGTCTGTAAGTCTAGTTCAATTTTGGAATTTACGGGTACATAATTTGTACCAGGATGATACATTTTTAACAAAAACATATGACGTTTCAGGCATAAAATTTGGACGTCATAATCCTGCAATGTCACATTTTGGCGGGAAACATTTTTGAATTTAATTTTATAGTGATTTCTCGGTGTCACATGACGAGACTTACAGACCCTATTGTGATATCACAAGCTTTAAGGCTTACAGATCTGGTAAATTATACAAAGTATGAAGTACATGTACATGTAGTTATTACAAAATACATGTAAATATGTATGTAATCTTGGTTCGATATCAAATTACTAAGAATACATGTAGTTGTTGTTATAAAAAAATTATGACAAACTTTTACTGTAATTTTATTGCCTCAATTGTGACAGAAAGGTGTAGAAGCTAGACATATTCCAGCAGTGGCAGCAGATATTAGAAATACCAGAAAAACTGAGCAAAGCTCTAATATATACCCAGCTCCCCCAATTGATTCACAAAGTTAAAAAAATCAATTCAAATCAAATTTTCAATAGCTTGTTCACAATGGCAATATGCACTAAACATTCATTTGAAAGTTTTATTGAATTTCATCAAGTGGTGTAGGAGTTGTCGCCACAAAGTGTGTACCCCAATAGCAGACAGATGGATGAACACCATGATCACTATATACCACCCACTGAAGCTACTGTATAATAAGGATTTGTGGTGCTTATTTTACTAGTAGGTCCATAAGTTTTGTTGTGCATTTGTGTCAGTATGTGTACAGCTCGAAGCTGTAATTTGTCCTTGGCCCCAACGCATGTTTCGTGCATGAGTTAGCACAAGTTTTTTTGTCAGCAGCAGTTAGTGGAGCCTGTACCAGTCGTCCTAACCACTAAATATTTGATGTGTTTTTTACCCCTGTATGAGTAAATCTCAATTATATCCCCAGATAATGGCCCCGACTCCTCAGTCATTCATGACTGATGAAGAAAGTTTTTTGCCGCAGTTAGTAAGGCTTGTACTGGTAGTCCTAGCTACATCATATTTCACATTCATATTGTACGAGTAAATCCCAATTCCGTGCCCAGGTGATGGCCCTTCCCCCCCCCCCCAGTCATTCATAACTGATCGTGCAAGTTTTTTTGTGGCCAGTTAATACATCAATTTACTTTTTTTATAAACTGTAACATTTGGTGTAATTTGAATGGAAAAAGATGGGCCTTTCATATTGTACATTTGTAATTGGTACCAAAAATTGGAATCTCACCTGGCTAGAGCCAGGTTGAGCTTTTGCCATCGCTTTGCGTCCGTTGTCCGTCTGTAGTAAACTTTGATTCAAAGAACTCCTCTGAAACTACTGGGCCAATTAGAACCAAACCTAGCCACAATTGTCCTTGGGAGGTCACTTGCCAAAAAAATTTTTTTCAGGTACGCACTATATCCAAGATGGCCCCCAGCAGGAAAAAAACCTAGTTTGAACATTGGACCCTATTGGAAAACATGTTCAAAGATCTCTGAAACTACTGAGCCAATTTGCACCAAACTTGGCCACAATAGTCCTTGGGCTGTCCCCTATAGAAAAGTTTTTTTCAGATCCTGGCTATATCCAACATGGCCGTCAGCAGGGAACATAGTTTTAAGATTGGACCATATGGGAAAACACATTCAAAGATTATCTCCTCTGGTTACAAATGGCAGCCAAATGAAACCATTCTTGGCAAGAATAGTCTTGGGTGGTCCCCTGCAAAAAAGGTGTTTTTCAGGTCATCGCTTTATCAAAGATGACAGCCAGCGGTAAGCATAGTTTTAACATTGGACCTATGGGAAAACACCTTCAAAGATCTTCTGTGAAACTGCTGAGCCAATTGGATCAAAACTTGGCCACAAGAGTCCTTTGGTGGTCCCCTGCAAAAAAGGTGTTTTTCAGTCTGTACTATATCCAAGATGGGAACATAGTTTAACATTGGACCCTTTTGGAAACACTAACAAAGGTCTTCTCCCCTTAAACTACTTTGGCATATTGGAACTACAGTTTAACTAAAGGCTCTTTAACATAAAATGTCTATGTTAATCAAGGGCCAGGTGAACGATACAGGCTCTTGAGAGCCTCTTGTTTGTTTTGTTTCATGACTACGGAGTGTAGTGACTGGACGGGTGATATCCTCGGGGATGACTATCAAGTTATAATAATAAAAAGACAACTGTAGATTTATACATGGACGATTCAGATATTTATTGACCTGCATCAATTATGGTGGAATTTCCTGGAGCATTAGGGTTAAAGGCCCCTTTTTCAGTTCAATGTTAAACCTATGGGAATTTTATGTAAAACCCTCAGCCTTAATGGCTTGTTGGTTCTTCACCAATTTTCGTTTCCAGATAATTGTTTCATTTATGCATACAAAGCTACCATTTATTGCAAGTTTTATCAACAAATGAATGAGTTATTTATGATAATCAATATAAA
>MJUU01039622.1:111087-133484 GCA_002080025.1 Modiolus philippinarum
CATAAAATGTCTATGTTAATCAAGGGCCAGGTGAACGATACAGGCTCTTGAGAGCCTCTTGTTTGTTTTGTTTCATGACTACGGAGTGTAGTGACTGGACGGGTGATATCCTCGGGGATGACTATCAAGTTATAATAATAAAAAGACAACTGTAGATTTATACATGGATGATTCAGATATTTATTGACCTGCATCAATTATGGTGGAATTTCCTGGAGCATTAAGGTTAAAGGCCCCTTTTTCAGTTCAATGTTAAACCTATGGGAATTTTATGTAAAACCCCCAGCCTTAATGGCTTGTTGGTTCTTCACCAACTTCGTTTCCAGATAATTGTTTCATTTATGCATACAAAGCTACCATTTATTGCAAGTTTTATCAACAAATGAATGAGTTATTTATGATAATCAATATAAAAAACGGCAAATCATTTGAACAGACCGCATTTTTGTCCCAGAAAACATCCAACTACCACAATATTTTCAAGATTTCTTCTTCAAAATCATTCAATTTGTTGATACTAGCATAAAATAATGGTAGCTTTGCATTGGCAATTATCTCAATAATTTGCAGATAAATTCTTGGAATGAACCAACAAGCCATTAAGGCTGCTGGTTTTACACAAAATTCCCAAAGGTTTAACATTGAACTGAAAAGGGGACCTTTAACCTTAACATATTACATTTCAATTCTTCAATGAATCTACCTATATTCCTCTAGTATCAAACTCTCCAAAGAAGAAGTACAAAATGTTTACAGGATAAAAACTGTAGTCATCTGATTTTGTATGGTTTCATAAGCAGTAAAGCTATGCACCAGGATATAAATGTAATCCATCTGTAACCTGAATTACATTTATATTCCACAGCTCTTCGGAAATGAAATCTATGACAAATAATTTTTTTTCCAATTCCACCATCTTGTTTTCATGTAATGACATTGTCAATTTCCAAGACAATTTATGTTACCTGGCAGTTTTTCGAATATATGGTGATATTGAGGATTGAAATCCAATCAAAGGCAGGCTTTCATCTGTAAATCGGAATATATGGTGATATTAAAGGATTGTAATCCAATCAAAGGCAGGCTTACATCTGTAAACCGGAATACAAATGTGTATTATATTGTAAATGAGGATTTTTTTAAAAATTTTCAAACAAATTCAAAGACAAAATCTTCCCCACTCCCACATTTTTGATAACCCCAGATAATAATCTAGCTGGTTAATATTAAGATGCTAAATGGCGGCCATTTTGATAATTCATTGATTTAGAGACTTGAGAAACACAAGTCTGATTCTTAGCTCTAGTTGAATAAAATTCATAAATCTATATTTGACAGTGTAAAAATAATAAAATAATTGTACATAAACTTTAAATAATTATACATGTAAATAATAAAATAATTGTACATAAATTGTAAATAAATATACATATAAAATAGAAACTTAAGTACATATAGCTACAGTACAAACAATTGTGGAAGCAGTTTGACACAACCGAAATACATGTACCTCCATTGTACTTGAAAGATGTAGTAAGGTGAAATTAAGAAAGTCTACGATTCGGATTTGATACCAAAAATGGAAAGACCAAATGGTTGAGGAACAAATAAAGCTAAAAGACTGATAGGTCATGGGGGTTGTTTTCAAATAATATTGCATGTTCAATAAATGGTGGGAAAATGCTTTCTCAGACTTTAACCTTAACTTCAGAAGGGGCTATCTCCTAGTGTATTTTAAATGTCAGATAGCCCATTCTGAGGCTTGTTTAGGGGGGGGGCAATATCCCATATCCCAGTATTAAAGTATGGACAAAAATATCCCTTTGAAATTTGAAGATATCCCATTAATTATTGAAATATTCCATATCCATGTCAGTTTTGTCTCAAATATCCCATATTCCACTGTTTTAAGTTGTAAGTATCCCATATCTCAATATACCCTTAAAAAGCATCCCTTCTGAACCCTTATTGTAAATGTTTGCTTTCATATAGTAAGATGAATTAAATTTACAAGCTAATGAATTCTTGTCCGATGAACTTGCATGAGCTACTGAAGTCTTTGATGACTAGACAATTTAATGTTTTGGAACAAACTATTTTATCTATGCATCATATAATAACAACCTGAGAAATCCTACATTCGTTACACATACTTGAAAACCTTGCCTTACTACATCCTTAAAGTAAAGATATACAATTATCCTAAGCTTACTAAGTTACAATTACCCTGTATTGATTTGAGATTTATTTCTCAAAATAATAAAAATGGACGGATGCATTATAAAAATTGTCAGATATCAAGAGTATATTAGAATGGATTTATTCTAAGTCCAGATCCAGTGGGAGAAAATGGATTGACTTTGGCCCACATTAGAGCTTCGTTTGGAGATACAGCTGATTTTCCATCTTCTAAGAAATAGGCTAACCCCTGAAATACAAAAAAAATTGATGTATTGGTATTATTTAGAATGTGACTGTTCATTTGTATTTAAAAAGATTTTCAATTTGTCCTTATTCTTGTGTTGATCCCAGTGAAGCATACAATGTTGGTAATGGACACTTAGTTGAGTGTGATTCTTAAGTACTTATCAGACTGACAATATCATTGAAATATTTTTGGAGGTGAACCTTTGTCAGCCAAAATAGTGTCTCCAATAAAAAGTGACATGTATATTTCATTGGATAAAACCAAGAGGACAATATTTCATGATCATCGATGAGATTCATTCCGTCCTCAGACCTGATAATAGAAGACAAATATTGTAATGGGGGACAATATTTCATGGCGAACACTATTTAATCTTACACTTTTGTACAAAACTTAACCTGCAGGAAAGAAAGTACATTGTACAAACAGACAGACAGACAAGGGTGAATTTATATTCCTCTTCAAAACTCCTTTGAAAGGCAAAACAACCACTTGCATAATGATAACAAGGAGTTCAAACGTTATGTGTATTTCTGATGAATCTTTAAAATAAATGCAGACTTTCTCGTTATTTTGAGATGCTTATAATGCCATAAGTTGCTGTTAATTCTAAAAGATGAATATTCATTTGTTTGAACTAGAGACATGTAATAAAATTCCTTCTGCAGTTTTCACATTAGCTGCAGTTTTCACATTAGCTGCAGTTTTCACATTAGCTGCAGTTTTGAGGATTTTCATGGGGGTATTGGGAAATCAAATAATCATAACTTTTAACACATGTTATCAATAATTATTAAGAAAAAATCTGGTTATTTTGGTAGATTTTCACAAAATATGGTAATCAATGAACAAATAAAGGGATATGGAGTAAATGTACATGGGACAAAATCCCTATAAATACATGGTGGAACAACACTTTCATTGCTGTTCTACATCTTGAAGTCACCATGAGGCCTTCAACAAAGAGCAAACACTCCTACCTCATAGTAAGTTCAAGACGGACCCTTTTGCAAGAATACAAAGAACCATTGAAAAATACATCTGGTAATCAAACAATCACAGGTAAAATCCCTTAATAATCAAGTTGTCAAGAAACCACTAAAGTACGCACAACGAAATTTGCCACAGCATAAATCACTGTAGCTATGTTCTTATAAATAATAAAACAAATATGTATCATTTTCTAATTTTTTGCAGCTACTCTTGGTATATTTACCGAAATAATCTAAGTTCACCTAAAAATATTTTCCATAGACCTTAATGTGAATTTCACTCAAATTTTAAAGAAATGGCATGTGGGAGTGATGGGCAAAAGATCTACCAAAACCAACAAACCAATGAAGACGCCAAATGCATTACCAATGAATTAATTACTTATTTGAATATAGGATGTTTGTTGTTTATTCGGAGACCAATGAACAAACAGAATTTTGATTTGTTTACTGATTTGTAAACATAAAAATGTTTGGGTAAATATGGGAATAAAATTTGCAGAACCAATGTCCACTTACCATTTACTTTAATTAAAATGAATTCGTTAAAAGATAAGAAGTTTTTGTTGATACTTATTCAAGTATTAACATAATTACATTTTGCTACAAAATCAAGATTAACTCCCGAACCACGGGTTTTGGTTAATCCATAGACCCCTGGGCATTATAACAATTAATACAACTGTTCAGTTAACCGGGTATACTCCTTCTGTTTTCATCTCAAATTTTCTGTTAAAATAACTTAGAAGGGTAATGGAAAACTTTTTCATCCTTTGTTGTAAAATTATGATAATGCATGGTCTGAAGCGGCAAATAATTAGCTTTCCATTGGTGTATGCCATGTTGTCCTGTAATATTTACTAAAAAAGATTTTTGGAGAAAAGTCACGGCAAATTTCGTTGTGTCTACTTTAGATGATTCATTTCTAGTAAACATTTAAAATAGGATGTGTCTTACCATTATCCTTGTTCCTGTGATTACCGAATTGTGTACATCGGAATGTGACGGGAGATGTGAACTAGCTACCAGATCGGGTCCATCTCCTACCAAACTTCTTTCTCTACCCACTTTCTTAATCAAATTTTCAAAGTCTGTCAGTATATCTGGTGAAACGTTTAATTTTGTCACATCAATTTCAAAAGTAATACTGCAAAAAAGAAATTTAGCATCAAATTTTACCAAATATTATTCTGCTGTTGTCAAGTGTAGAAAATATATATATAAAACTGTGAACACAGGATTTGTCTCGCCCGCTCCTTGCATCGCTTAAATTTGCACACTGATCTACTGCAGCAGCCATAATCAGCATGTACTCCCCAAGATGCAACTGCATGTCAAATATCAAGTGCCTAGGACTACTGGTATAGGCTGTACAAACTGCTTGCTAAAAACTTAAAGTGATCCTTCAAGCCTGACTAAGGGGCCAGGGCCATAAACTAAGTAGGGATTTGAGTTGTACCAGTAATGATGCAACTGCACATCATATACTATGGACCTACAACTAACATAACCTTGTTAATACACAATAGTTTGCAATTGTTGACACCGACGTCCTGGGCGAGACAATAACTACCATAGTCTTCGTAAAGGACTTTTCATACAAACTTCCTTTAAAGTTAAAGTTTGGAGCAGTGGTTTCAGAGGTGATGATCAAAAATAAACATATGTAATCAACAAATTTCGCCTTGTTATTGCACAATGTCACATACATGCATATGCATAGTTAGATGATCGTACTATGTATAGTTACTGAGATATGAACTCAGATGTAAATCTGAATGTAAGCCACTCCAGCAGAAAATATAGGTCAGAGAGATCTAATTTTCTTGGAGGCTGTGAGTCGACCCAAAATGCACCTGCATACAAAGTTTGATTACAATACCCTGCATAGTTACTTAGAGATACACCTAAATGAGTTTGATTACAATACCCTGCATAGTTACTTAGAGATACACCTAAATGCAGACGCTGGGGGTACTCCAATAGTCCCCCTCAACTGCATTGAGGTGAACTAAAAATGTGAAAAGCAAACAGACAAGGGATGGAGGATGGACACCAAGTGATAGCAACAATAAAATGCCTATAGCTCAAACTGACCCATTCAAGTCGGATGAGCTAAATAAGTTATTCCACCCAATGCATGAATAAAATATTAGAAACATTGGTGAAAGTTTAACATTTAGAAATCTTGGACAGCAAGATCTCATTATTTCTCGACTAGGTGCTCAAGATATCTAGTGATTTATGGGGAGTGAGATTTCTCTATCTTACCCCTTTGCTAGGGGCTGTCTCACTTCAACCACAAGACTGTGCAAAAAATTCAAGATGTCTTCCATCCCATCGAACTTTCATAATTTAATAATTCCTACTGTTTACATAAAGAATGAATATGCACCTTTTGACCCGAGATTTATCATGAACTGCAATACGCGATTTCTTTTTAAATGGCAATATAAAATTGTGCTCCAATCATTGAAAAGGAAGTTACCATCCAGCTTCGGTAAAAACATACTAACTTTCCTGGGAACGTTTGTAACATTTCTTTGTGAAAGTCAAGCTGAATGTAGATTTGCAAGTTATTTCAGAGCATTTAGGCAAGAAAAAAATATCAAACCCTCATGAAAAGGCGAGATAACCCGAGCTTAGGGTAAGATATGTTTTGTCCATCCCTTGGCAAGCCTCAGGGTAGACAAGCCTTTGGGTTTGAGATCAGTCTATCTCGGCTTTTCTCTTTACTATATTTCTCTGACAAAGCTGAATAATTTGGAGAAAATCATTGGAACCTTGATAAAGGGTGATTCAGATTTCTAAATTTTGTGTTTTAATGGTGTTTTATTATTTTTCTCACATTTATAACAACAAAATAAAATTTCTGTACCAACATTCAGTACTTGACTTCCAACATTTGTAAATGACATCAATGATGTAGGAACATATTGTGTGGTAATTTCCAGTATTGTACATGGGGAAACGGGACAAGAATTGTACACTTGAAAAAAAAACGGAATTGGCTTATCTTTTTAGTGAGAATTCACAGTTTCATCACTGTGTGTCAAGACTGTGCATTGTTTACTGTAAACATATCAGTTTGGAAGCTTCAACATATCACTGGTTTGTGCATTCACATGTATGTTTACAGTTTTCAATGTGTACAGCATTCAAAAATGTTCTTAATCTTTATTTCCTTTATAAATTGAGATGGACTAAATTAAAAACATGGTTGTTTGCAGCCATTTTCTCTTATTCAAATATCATTTGCACTTCGATGAGTTGAACACCCAGGGGACTGATGAAAACAGTTCGAGCCAGAGGGGTTTTTCGAAATATCGAGGTCGAACTGCTCTTAAACTTGAACAAAGGGTCCGAAAAAAATGGGTTCCAGGTATCCATGGTGTTCGAGTTATTGCAGTTCGAGCCACCAAAGTTCTACTGTATGAGGTTATCGAGTGTAATACTAGATAACAATTAACAAGGGCCATGTTAGAATTAAGAAATAATTCATGCAAGTCAGCCTTTATAAAAATGTAGTTTTAACATGACAAGGCATTATATCTATGATTATTTCAGCCCAAGTGTCAGCAATTAACATATGTATGAATTACGGTTATTTCGGATTTAGCAGATAAAAAATTGAAGAATGAATAAGTGTTTGCATTGTATTGAACATCCCATTCTTGAAATATGGCTAATGGTTTTTGCATTATCAAAAGATTGTTACAGGGTTTTCGTATGTGATAAAAATCCTCGTATGTGATAAAAATCCTAACACTGAGAAAAACTTGTATGAACAAGTATATTGAGACTTCAGAATATTCAACGATTCTTCCGAATATGCAGAGAATTTCAGGCTATCAGCAATTTGTTTATCTACAAGATGTTAGTTTACCTAGTATCGTTCTTCTGACTCACTACAACATTCCAGGCTCTCTGTTCTTTTTCTATAATTTGATCTGTTACTGGTAAAGTAAGGTTATGTCTCTGCATTAATGTTCTGTAAACATTAAAATAGAAATTCTGTTGAAAACTAGAGGCTCCCAGGAGCCTGTATAGCTCATATGGTTGTATTGTGACTCTGCATTAAAGTTTTGTAAGTATCAAAACAGAAATTATACTGTTTAAAGTTTTTCTCCATAGTACATGTTATTTGTTTACATTCAAATAGTATAGGTGGCTTATTGCACGGATAAATTGACCACCCTTGCCGATAAAATCCACTTACAACTGAAATAGTTGAAATTTTCTTTCCAATGACCTTTCCAATTATATAACCCCAAAAAAATATATACGTATATGTTATCGGGTTTTTGACAGCAATATATCGTAAAATATCAACCCGTGAACCAGAATATGAAGCAAAGGGGCGAGTGATCTTAGCGAACGAGCCCCAAGCTTCATATTCTGGCGAGCGGGGTGATATTTTACAATACATCAGCTGTCAAAAGCCCAATAACTTGTTTATCATCCTTTATTTTGCATTTTAGATTTGTAATTATTGAAGTGAATTTTCAAATTCTCCCAAAGTTGCGCGGGAAATTTGACATACATGCCATTCTCGCCTTTTCAGCAATTTTCAGCTTAAAAACATGTTTTGTAGTTTTTTTTTATCATTTAATTGGCAAAGGTTTTGTAACTGGGTGAATAGCTCTGCAGGATATATCAACGACCTAGTTTCTACAATTTTTCTGACAACTAGTTTATTGATTTGTGTAATCATGATTCTGTTCTGAATACTTAATCGGAAAGTGCAAATGCAATAGATGTAAATTGTTACAAATTTGATTCGTTTGAAATCTTGAAAAAAAGTTATTGCCTTTGAAACTTTGGGAGAATCCCTTGATATATCCAGGTCAACCTCTGATATATCTGGGTCAACCAGATACGGCTTTTGCTGAAAGGCTCTGCAGGCTGATATAACCATGGGGAAGGATGATAAATGTATTTATAACTTGTTTGGTTGATAAAGGGTTATATGTAAAAATATGTCAAATAAAGTGAAAAATTGCAAAAACAGTTCTGGTATAACCAGACCTGAATAATTTTAATACTAAAATTTGGTTCCAGAGTTTTTGGGTTTTTTTTTTTTTTAGGGAGTCACCAGTCGCCTGTTTAATTCTGGTTTTATAGGAATTGTTGAGCTCAGCAATTTTAATCAACCAGAATTTTATTCATATTTTTGTACAGTTCTGGAACAAAAGGACACTCGAGAATTACCAAGGTGACTTTTTGTACATCATCCCTGTAAAGTTTGGTTAAATTTGCTTCAGTGGTTTCAGAGGAGAAGATGAAAATGTGAAAAGTTAACAGACGATAGATGTGGGACGACAGACGACAGACACCAAGTGATGGCAAAAGCTCACACTGACCCTTCGGGTCAGGTGAGCTTAAAATCAAATAGTTAGAGCCATATTAATTCTTCATAAGGAATCCATGAGCCTGTATCGCTCACCTGGCTTTCAGTTGCCACAATCAAGGTATCATTGTAAGTAATACATTTGATCTCTAAAACTTTTGTAGCTCGAACTACACCAATATCTTGAACTGTATTTAAAGTTTTCTATATTTCTTTGTTGGGCTTTTTTGACTTCCCCCTTTTTTGGAAGCCATGTGAAAATGGCAGTCAACAAACATTTTTCAATACCGTTTTTTTATGTAGTGACATCAATATCCACTTGGATACCAAATTTAATTGAAATCAGATAATGTTGAATTTTCCAGCATTTTTTGGTAGCAATTTCGAAAATGGCAGTCAATGATTAATTCTTGACATCAGGTTTGAAGATGCCACATCAATACATATATGGAAACCAAATTTCATTGAAATCAGACAATGTTGAATTTTCCCACCTTTCTTTGCGACCATTTTGAAAATGGTGGTCAACAAAAAACAATTTTTAACATCAGTTTGAAGCTGTGACATCAATAACTACTTGGAAACCAAGTTTCATTGAAATTGGACAATGCTGAATTTTCCCGCCTTTTTTGGTGGCCATTTTGAAAATGGCAGTCAACAAACAATTTTCAAATCTGGTTTTGAAGTCACAACATCAATATCTATTTTGAAACCAACTTTCATTGAAATCAGACAATGCAGAATTTTCCCCCTTTTTTGGCAGCCATTTTGAAAATAACAGTAAATGAACACTTTTCAACAATGGTTTTGAAGTTGGTTTTTTGGCAGCCATTTTGAAAATAACAGTAAATGAACACTTTTCAACAATGGTTTTGAAGTTGCAACATCATTATCTATTTGGAAAGCAACTTTTATTGAAATCGGACAATGGTGAATTTTCCCGCCTTTTTTGGCAGCCATTTTGAAAATGGCGGTCAATGAACAATATTTAACGTCGGTTTTGAAGTTGCTACATCAATTCCTATTTGTAAACCAAATTTTATTGAAATCGGACAATGTAGAATTTTCTAGCCTTTTTTGGCGGCCATTTTGAAAACACATTTCAACACCGGTTTTGAAGTCGCTACATCAATATCTATTTGGAAACCAAAGGAGTATGTATGGTAAGGGTATATTTGGCCCCTAAAATTAAGACCCTTATATTTCATAAAATCATGTCTCAAAATACAATTCAATATCAGTGTATAATAAACTTCGACAGGTTTGGGAGAAGTCATTTTTGTTTGTATAAAAAAATTAACTCTAAATACCGACAAATATAAGCACTTTCACAAAAATGGACTAAAATTACCCAAATCCTTACATATTTCAGTACAGGAAACATACAGTGCATGCCTGTGCCAATGAGATTTTTGCATGAAAAGGTGGCAATTTGATATACTTTCAACATATCAAAAAATCTCATTGGCACAAGCATGCGCTCTGTGCTGTCTGTGCCAAAACATGATCAAAAATGGATGGAAATCTGTCGATTTACCTCAAATCTGGAAGAAGCATGACATTTGTGACGTCACAATCTGGATTTGATGACGTTACTGCACAAATTTACTTGAGTTTGGATTTAAGCAATATATGAACTGTGATATACCAAATAAAGTTAAATGGAAAACTTTGTTTGAAAATATAGATAATTCTGGGGGCCAAATATACCTCTTATCGTACATACTCCTTTCATTGAAATTGAACAATGTTGAATTTTCCCGCCTTTTTTTGGTGGCCATTTTGAAAATTGCAGTCAACAAACAATTTTAAACACCAGTTTTGAAATCCACACATCATGGCAAACATTTTATCAATTGACACTTAACCTTCATCTTCTATATTTTTGGAAATAATAGACAAAAGATATGAAAATTTTGAAAATTCCGTGAAAAAATGGCAATAACTCCTACAAGGGTTTTTGGATTTTCTTCAAAATTTCAGGGTTTGTAGATCTTGACATCCTTAACCTTTTTGCAATATAGACTTGACCTCTATCTGTTACACTTTTTGAAATAAAAAATAGAAAATGCACAAATTTTGAAAATTTTACGGAAAAAGGTCAATAACTCCAAGACGGGTTTTCGGATTTTCTTCAGAATTGCAGGGCAGGTAGATCTAACTATGCTGATCACTTTTACCTCTGTCACATTTCTGATATCTGTAACGGTTTTTGAGTTGTTTGCAAAAAAAACAGCAATTTACCCCTATGTTCTATTTTTAGTAACAGCAGCCATGTTGTTTGGTCTTCGGACTAATCGGACACAATTTTGAAACTGCATACCCTGTTGATGCTTCAGGCCAAGTTTGGTTACAATTGGCTCAGCAATTTCAGAGGAGAAGATTTTTTAAATTGTTGACGGACGGACGGACGGATGACGGATGCAAAGTGATGGCAAAAGCTCACATGGCCTTTTAGGCCATGTCAGCTAAAAAAGCTGCATCAAAATCGGACTTAAGGTAGTACAGGGGTTTAAAATTGCGCATCATTCTTGCGCATGTGACAAAAAAAGGAATTCACAAAACGAACGTTGCCGAAACCATTTCCAATGCCGTGTAATAGTTAAGTTTGATGAAATATGTCACTTTTATTGCGTAACCATGAAGAATATCGAACCTTTCAGCTAACTCCAGTTCAATTAAGGGGAGATAATTTGTATAGAAATGACAGGAAAACATAGAAAGCAGCCACAGCCTGCTAAGCTCACCTCGTTGTACAGCATTTTCACATGTTGCACATGTCAGTAACCAGTAATGGACTATAATCATTCGTTTAAACAGATTCAGTCATGCGTAAAATGAAGGTCAGAGACAGCATCCGAGGATGCATTGTTGTTGTCATCCCAAAACGCAATATACATACTGGTATGGTTGATGTGGGCCATGTCAGTAAGCGGGAATTGACTTCAACCATTCCACCTAACCAAGTCGCTGATGTGTAAAATATAGGTCAGAGACAGCATCCGAAGCATGCATTCCCATCCTCATCCAAAAATGCATCATGCATACCAATATGGTTGATGTGGGCCATGCCAGTAAGCGGGAATGGACTTTAACTATTCTACCTAACCAAGTCGCTCATGCGTAAAATGTAGGTCAGAGACAGCATCCGAAGCATGGATTCGAGTCGTCATCCCAAAGTTCATCAGGCATACCAATAAAGTTGATGTGGGGCATGTCAGTAAGCAGGAATGGACCTTAACCATTCTTCCTAACCGGACGCCGATGCCGTCGCCGACGCTAGGGGTATCACATAAGCCCCCCTCACTTCGTGAGGTGAGCTAAAAATTGTTTCAATAATACATTTTTCTGGAAGGTTTTCTGAAATTCATAAACTACGCAGGTGTCTGCTTTACAGCAAGGGGCATAATAAAGGGCCTTTTCCCTGATTATATTTCTCTAAGTTCAGTGCTCGAAATTACCGGTCGTCCGGTCGTCACAGACGACCAAAAGTCACTTCGGGCAACTAAATTTTGTTTATTATATCAGTTTAGTCGTCCGGAAAAAAAATCTCGGGCAACCAGCTATTTTTAATAAAGTCAAAAACCTGCATTCACCGTGGATTGTTTTCGTTTCTGATCATCGATTTTTTTCTCCTTCGCATAGAAGATCTTACTAACGCATGAGCAAATGACTGACCTGAGTAATATCATGTCTTCTCCGTATACGATTTTCTCTAAGAGCTAGATATGATAACGGTTCCATTGTTCGTAATGGATTTGCATGCGAAATACCTACTGATATATAAACATTATCAATTTTTACTGCTTATGAATCTTATATTTCTGTGCAAATATCTCCTGAAGTGACTCAAAACGTTCTTTTTCGAAACACAATTTCAAAATTGTTCTCCCAAGTTTCGGCCATTTTGAAATTTATCTTGAAGAATATGATCGGATGTAGGATTTTAAAACCAATTTCGGACATCTCCGGATTATATCAATGTTAAATTAGGGAAGGTAACCGACATTGATTTGCAAAATCCGTGGCAGCATTTTATGATTTTATTCATTAGTCTCTGTCAAAACGGCGATTTACTTTTCGAAACCTTCGCTTCAGATTTTCAACGTGATGTAAAACACTTGTAATATTACAAAAATATGCATATTTTATATTGAAAATGGAGGAAAAGTGTAAATTTGAGGATTTATTACAATCAAGGGTCTGGTAAGCTCATAATAAAACCATAATTTTGCTGACATTACGGGTAAGTGGACCAAGTCGCAACCCTCACGGGAACGCATGAACATAGTGGACTGAGGGTTACGTTATCGTATCTAGAAAATGACATGTACTGTTTGTATCGAGGCAGAACTTCAATGTAGAACATTAAAATTGCCCCCAACAGCCCCAAAATTTTTTTATCATCATAATTGTTCGGGCAACTTTATATGAATCTGGAAAAAATTTCCGGGCAACCATGGCAAATTTTTTATTTCTAGCACTGTAAGTTTGATTCAAAAAATGTCTGAAGTGACTAGTTCTTTTACTCCAAATGTTTTGATTTGATTTTTATACGACCGCAAAAATTTTGCGGTCGTATTATGGTATGGCGCTGGCGTCGGCGTCGGCGTTGGCGTCGGCGTTGGCGTCGGCGTCGGCGTCTGTGGACAGCATAACTTTAGTTCTAGTGAATGGATTGTCATCAAATTTTAGTATGATGTTTGTTGGCACAAGCTTAAGCCCGGNGAAGCATGCATTGTTGTTGTCATCCCAAAATGCATCATGCATACCAATATGGTTGATGTGGGCCATGCCAGTAAGCAGGAATGGACTTTAACTATTCTACCTAACCAAGTCGCTCATGCGTAAAATGTAGGTCAGAGACAGCATCGGAAGCATGGATTCCAGTCGTCATCCAAAAGTGCATCAGGCATACCAATAAAGTTGATGTGGGGCATGTCAGTAAGCAGGAATGGACCTTAAAAATTCTTCCTAACCGGACGCGGACGCCAATGCCGACGCCGACGCTAGGGGTATCACATAAGCCCCCCTCACTTCGTGAGGTGAGCTAAAAATTGTTTCAATAATACATTTTTCTGGAAGGTTTTCTGAAATTCATAAACTACACAGGTGTCTGCTTTACAGCAAGGGGCATAATAAAGGGTGTTTTCCCTGATTATATTTCTCTAAGTTCAGTGCTCGAAATTACCGGTCTTCCGGTCGTCACAGACGACCAAAAGTCACTTTGGGCAACTAAATTTTGTTTATTATATCAGTTTAGTCGTCCGGTAAAAAAATCTCGGGCACCCAGCTATTTTTAATAAAGTCAAAAACCTGCATTCACCGTGGATTGTTTTCGTTTCTGATCGTCGATTTTTTTCTCCTTCGCATAGAAGATCTTACTAACGCATGCGCAAATGACTGACCTGAGTAATATCATGTCTTCTCCGTATACGATTTCTCTAAGAGCTAGATATGATAACGGTTCCATTGGTCGTAATGGATTTGCATGCGAAATACCTACTGATATATAAACATTATCAATTTTTACTGCTTATGAATCTTATATTTCTGTGCAAATATCTTCTGAAGTGACTCAAAACGTTCTTTTTCGAAACGCGATTTCAAAATTGTTCTCCCAAGTTTCGGCCATTTTGAAATTTATCTTGAAGAATATGATCAGATGTAGGATTTTAAAACCAATTTTGGACATCTCCGGATTATATCAATGTTAAATTCCGGTCGGTAACCGATATTGATTTGCAAAATCCATGGCAGCATTTTATGATTTTATTCATTAGTCTCTGTCAAAACGGCGATTTACTTTTCGAAACCTTCGCTTCAGATTTTCAACGTGATGTAAAACACTTGTAATATTACAAAAATATGCATATTTTATATTGAAAATGGAGGAAAAGTGTAAATTTGAGGATTTATTACAATCAAGGGTCTGGTAAGCTCATAATAAAACCATAATTTTGCTGACATTACGGGTAAGTGGACCAAGTCGCAACCCTCAGGGGAACGCATGAACGTAATGGACTGAGGGTTACGTTATCGTATCTAGAAAATGACATGTACTGTTTGTATCGAGGCAGGACTTCAATGTAGAACATTACAATTGCCCCCAACAGCCCCAAAATTTTTTTATCATCATAATTGTTCGGGCAACTTTATATGAATCCAGGGCAACCAAGTTTGGTCAGCTGGTTGTCCGGAAAAAAATTTCCGGGCAACCATGGCAAATTTTTTATTTCTAGCACTGTAAGTTTGATTCAAAAAATGTCTGAAGTGACTAGTTCTTTTACTCCAAATGCTTTGATTTGATTTTTTTTTCTGAAGAGACATCAGGTGTCAAAATTACTTTGGCTTTTAGTTATTTACCTGGCTAATGAAAACTTGAACAACACAATAGGATTATATCTTTTCCTGATGGCCATTATCACCTGTCTTACCTGGCTAATGTAAACTGGAACAACACAATAGGATCATATCCTTTCCTGATGGCCATTATCACCTGTCTTACCTGGCTAATGAAAACTGAAACAACACAATAGGGTCATATCCTTTCCTTGATGGTCATTATCACCTGTCTTACCTGGCTAATGAAAACTGAAACAACACAATAAGATCATATCCACTCCTGATGGCCATTATCACCTGTCTTACCTGGCTAATGAAAACTGAAACAACACAATANTCAAAAGGGTTTTTTCCCTATTTTGTTTCTAGCTAATAACTGTGTCTAGCTTCTTTTTGTGTCCTTCTAATTATTGTGTCAAGCTCTTTACTGTGTCCACATTCACTTTAAACTACTTTTGTTGAAATTTCAGTGGTCGACATGCTGCGGTCATATCATGCTGCGCTCGGCGTAGCCCTTTATTATTTTTTTTTTCTGAAGAGACATCAGGTGTCAAAATTACTTTGGCTTTTAGTTATTTACCTGGCTAATGAAAACTGGAACAACACAATAGGATTATATCTTTTCCTGATGGCCATTATCACCTGTCTTACCTGGCTAATGTAAACTGGAACAACAAAATAGGATCATATCCTGTCCTGATGGCCATTATCACCTGTCTTACCTGGCTAATGAAAACTGAAACAACACAATAGGATCATATCCACTCCAGATTGCCATTATCACCTGTCTTACCTGGCTAATGTAAACTGAAACAACACAATGGGATCAAATCCTTTCCTGATGGCCATTATCACCTGTCTTACCTGGCTAATGAAAACTGGAACAACACAATAGGGTCATATCCTTTCCTGATGGCCATTATCACCTGTCTTACCTGGCTAATGAAAACTGAAACAACACAATAGGGTCATATCCTTTCCTGATGGCCATTATCACCTGTCTTACCTGGTTAATGTAAACTGAAACAACACAATAGGGTCATATCCTTTCCTGATGGCCATTATCACCTGTCTTACCTGGCTAATGAAAACTGAAACAACACAACAGGGTCATATCCTTTCCTGATGGCCATTATCACCTGTCTTACCTGGCTAATGAAAACTGAAACACCACAATAGGGTCATATCCTTTCCTGATGGCCATTATCACCTGTCTTACCTGGCTAATGAAAACTGAAACAACACAAGAGGGTCATATCCTTTCCTAATGGCCAATATCACCCATCTTACCTGGCTAATGAAAACTGAAACAGCACAATAGGATCATATCCTTTCCTGATGGCCATTAGAGCTCCAAAGTATGAACAGAGACATACTACTTCTTGTTTCATTCTAAAAACAGAGAGAATTGTAAGGTGTTATATATAGTGTTATCAATTTTCCATCAATTCATTCAACTCTACAATAAGTTTTTAAAGGTAATACATGTATATAAATGTTTATTTTATCTTGATCTTTAATTACTTCAGGTACCTTATAGCGGGTAATGTTCGCAAGGTTTTAATTTTCGCGTATTTTCGCGGATGCACTTAAATCACGAAAATAAATTCCACGAATATGTTATGTTTTCTTAGGATACATATAGGATCTCTGATAATTCCCAAAAATTTAAAACGCTTAAATTTTTTGACTTACATTTTCCACTAAAATCCGTGAAATTTTTGACCCGAGAAAATAACCCACTTTACAGTAGTTGCCTCCGTTTATTTCTGACATTTGGTCAGATATGCGAATATATCATAACATGTAAAATATTTTGCCCATGAATACCCACTATTCATGTTATATTCTTAAGCATGTACCTTTAGGAAATCTTTTACAAAATTAAAAAAAAAGATTGAAATTACTCCTTCACTTGATTTTCAAAATTTGCAAATATTTATACAAAGCCTATGAGAAACCTAGAAAATGAAAATTTACAGCCAAATTTTGAATTGCTTGTATCTCAAAATCAAGCTCATGGAACTATTTTTTTTCATTATTGTCAACCTTTCATTAAGTCCTAATAATTAAGGACACTTATAAAATTCTCATAACTTTCATTCAAAGATGGCAACTACCTAAACTAACAAATAACACTCTACTTTTCATTGGCAATGTGACAAGTTCCATGTACGGAGCATATAAAGCCTACCCTTTATTTGAAGCTCCTAATGATACTCCCTGATTTCTAGCAGGTTTACAATGTTAATGTTGTCCATTTTTGCTTGTTTTGTTTTTGTTTGTTTTTCTGGGTCTTTTCAACGATTTTTTTAACCATTTCAAGATCATAATTTTGTTAACTTTTGATACCATTACGGAATTTAATGAAACATGCCATGTTCTAATGTTCTACTGTTAAATGCTGGTCTAAATAGACAATATAGCTACTTAAAGAGCAAAGAGGATATTGATCATAGAAGACTTAAGTTTTGGTGTAATAGTAAACAAATACATTAAATGTTTGCTTGAGAAACAAATATTTTTTTAATAGCCTAACGGCAAGAGCTGTAAATCTGGTGATGGTTACATAAGGGAGATAATTTTAATATTCTAATATATTTTTTAGGGAGATAATGATAAAAGAACATTTCTATAACGGGATATTCATACTCTTGGCACCTTATTTCATTATATGCACATTGTATCATATATTACACAGTCTGTAAGTGACCTAATATGGTATATTCACGGTCATTAAATTTCATATTGGGCGAGAGCGTAGCTCGAGCCCAATATTCAATTTACTGACCGTGTATATACCATATTAGGTCACTTACAGACTGTGTAATGTTTATATCCTGCCGAGAGTCCAGTAAATTGTAAAAAAACCTATTTAAAAACGTACAGTGACGCCGCATAATGGCGGTCACTGACGGTATATTAATCAGTCACCCGATATAGAATATACAGGGTCGGCACGTGACGTCCTTGACCAATCGACGTCTCAGGAATTTACTAGAGGCATGATATGTACAATTACACTAAGTTTAACATCATATTATTTCAAATTAGATTTTCAAAAATGCCGTGAATGAAGTGTCCTATATTTTGACTTTTTTTGTGGTGATTGTTAAGTCTCCAAAACGAAGTTTTTGGAGACTAATATTTTTGCTGTGTTTCTTATTAATTATTGTTTTTGTTTGATTTATAAAAATGCTTAAAACTTACCCACGTAACTGCTCCAGTTTATCTGATCGTATACAGGAAATTAATTGTAACATTGAATATACTTCATCTATATCCCAATGTCCAGACGACAACATTTCTGAAATAAAACACAATAATTAAATCATTGAAACTACAATGCTGAATCAATAACACATACAAAATATATTTCTTTGCTAAATTACTTAATGCTAAAATTTACATTTGATATGCAAATTTGTATAGAAAGTGGTATTGAGTAATTTTTGTGCATATATTGAATTCAATATGCTGTCATGCCATAGAGGGCCTGGAAGAGTTTCCCCTTTCAAGAAATCATACAAATAAATTTTGTAAAATCAAGCAGCATGCGTAAGTGGTTTTTGGCTTTCAGCTATAGAAATCTACAAAATCATGAATCACAACTAATTTTAGTAAAATTATCAGGAATCATGCTGTATGCGTGTCAAAAATAAGATAATCTATCAAGGTAATCTTAAGGTATATAGACAGTAATATTCATATCCATGAGATTTTGATGTAAGTCAGTACAATTGAAGAACAAATCCTACATACTCGAAATCTGTAATGAAAAGTATGGGTCACCATGCTTGCTTTTTCTAGAATTGAGATCAAATTTTGCTCATTTTCAACCATTTTTCACCAAAATTTACATAGAATGCATGGGAAAAGTATGGAAAGGCAATTTTTAGCTTAATAGAAATTAACTTTTTATCCATGAGAATTTGATACATTTTTGTGAACAGATCGTTTATGATGTAATGATGAGTATGTCATCATGCTCTGAAAGGAAATATTTTACAAAGTTTACAGATTAAACACTATTTACTGGAAAAGGGAGTTAATTCGTGACAAAGTGAACAAAATATGACGTTTCACATACGTCATTCAATTATGACATCTCAAAGGAAAAGCCGTCAAATTACTGTTCCGGCCCGAAAATCAAACCTACCCCATATCCGACTCTTTAATTTTCTAATGCGCGATTGAATTGTGCAGTGTAAGTGTCTATCTATCTTAACTAATCACTATTCACATGTATGATACAAGGAGTTGAAAGGTAGAATACCAATGTATAATAATCAACTAAGTCCTATAACTCTGTAAATATATTAATAAGAAATCTGACAAAAGGAATCAGGACCCTTCTTTGACATACCAACAGTGTGTATTAATTGTATAATAACATTGGAAAACCAATTTTATTCGGAAACTTACAAAATCTAAATTTTGGTAAATTTTGTTGAAAACTAAGGAGTATCTCCCTCATGCAAAGCTATGTCCTTAGCTGATTTTGCCTTTACATTTAGATTTTATTGGTTGATTGTTCTCTATCAGTTTTTAAACATCTTTGAGTTTATGGTCTTCCAAATGTTTAGCTTTTATCTGCACTGATGAGACATAAGTTATCAAAATGGCCATATTTTGTTATTTATATAAAAATACATCAAGGTGAACTTCCAGTTATCACATGGCACTGAAAAACTGATGCAGAGGCAGACAGAGGGAGTGACTACTATGGGATGGGGCCCTAACAATCATTTATTTGAATTCATGGCTGCTGTATTTTATTGTTTATTTTAATACATAAAACAGGGAAATTTTGTGATTTTGTTGCACAAATATTTTGCAAGGGGGAATTTCAGCAATTTAAAAGATTTTAAAATAAATAATAGCTTTGCTTTCACGTATATCAAAACCAAACTATCTGCATTGGGGAATTTTTGTGGATTTTTCTTGATCCTAAAGTGGCAAAAATTTCAACATTCACAGTACTTGAAATAAGACAGTTCTTTAACAATTTCACTACATACCGAATCATTAAACAACAAAATTATTGCTGCTTTCCAGGTAGTTAATTATTGAAAATTTCTAATTAGTAGTTTGCCTGTCAAGGGTAGAAAAGAAAAGATCATAATCAACATAAATACAAACAATAGCACAATGGAGTAAACTTACGTTTAACTTGATCCAGACCTATTTGAAGACCAGTCTCTGGACTTGTAGACAGTAAATAATACTTGACACATTCAAATGAATTCACTACATGCTTTAATTTCTCTGCTTCAGTCAAACAATTTTCTAATGAAGGAAGACCTGCCTGTAAATTAATCACATAAATAACTTTCTACAGAAGGAAGACCTGCCTGTAAATAAATCACATAAATAACTTTCTACAGAAGGAAGACCTGCCTGTAAATACTTTCTACAGAAGGAAGACCTGCCTGTAAAATAAATTACATAAATAACTGAGCTCTAATCAAAATTCTATAATCAGGTCTGATATTCTAATCATGTGACAGATAGAATCCACAATGAATTTAAAATTGTGAAATGCTATGCCGCTGATGGCAACCATGTCTATAATACAAAATTAATGCTAAAAATTGCAATATTCACTAGAAATTAAGGCTAAATATACATTTGTACTAAGCTCCATTAGATCTATTCACATATAGAATGTCAAGCTTCTTGCAATTGTAATTAACAAGCAAAAAGCAAAATATAGATTTTGACCATTTGACCACCTGTGGCCCCTACAGCCATTTATACAAGCTTTGACCTGACCTTAATGAAATTTGCATAATGGTGTCCAGCTTTATACGATCAATAAACAGGCCAAATATGAAGGTCATATCACATCTGGTTGAAACAATATAGGCAATGTTTAGTTTTTGTTAAAGTTTTCAAATTTGAACTCAGTGACCTTGACCTTTGACCTTTCCCTAATTTTTTGTTGGATTTGTACTAAGCTCTATCAGATCTAGTCACATAAAGAATATGAAGCCTCGAGCAATTGTGATTAGCGAACTGTAGCAAAATCTAGATTTGATCTTTTGACCTCTGCGACCATGACCTTTGACCTGACCTTAGTGAAATTTGCATTATACTGTTCAGCTTCATATGACTTGTATTACTTTCAAGTGACTGAGGACTACAGACAGGACAAAACCATATGCCCCTGATCTAAAGGGGCATAATAAAAATGTATTCACCAATACAAAATGTCCATACATGTATAATGATGGCTAAACACAAGTAAACTATTGTCAGTACACACTGAGTTTGCGGTGAAAATATGACAAAAACTTGAAGGTAAGAACATGTTTTGTTTTTTTTTGTTTTTTTTCAAAATCAGGCTTCACTAATGTAGTTGAGGTATTTCAAATTGTACAGAAAAGGACTTTTGGGATAAAATTATGTTATTTGATAGGCTATTTGTTTTCAAAGGATATCTTTGAATGAATTTCTTCAGGGCCAAATGTTAAACAATGTTTTCCACTGGCAGTCATTTGGGATTGGGTGCAGGCTAATAATGCAAGACGTACTTTTAAAGAGGACTATATATAGATTATTGTCACTAATTTGGTCATTTCAGGAATGATCTTTTAATGATTTTCAAATCGATTCAAATGTTAAACCATGTTTTTCACTGGCAGGCATCTTTGATTAAGTGAGGACTTAAGCTTTGGGGACCAACTTACGTTTTCACCAAGTTTGATTTGAAAAAAATCTGACATATGAAGACAAACCATTTTACATAAAGAAGTATATTTGTTCTGAATAAAAAAGAAATGTATGCTTGTTATATCACACAAGATCTAAACAGATAAATTCTGTGTACATTTTGCTGAAAAACACCAATTTTATCCTAGTTTTCAAAACTTGATACAGAAAAAGATGAAATATCATTTTTATTCTATTTTTGGAATATATGAGTTAAAAACAAAGTTAAATATTTTTCAGTACTAAATATCTGTTTGAAATTTCTATTAGGCTTCAACATATTCTGGATCAAAATATCTGAGAACTTTAATTTTCCTGTAAAAAGGAGACCCAAAATTATGCTAAATTACAGTGGCAACCACAACTACAGCCTACATAAATAAATTGTTAAAACATACCCTTTTATGAAGATCATTAATTTCATCTTGTGATGCTGAACACCGTGCACAACATTTAGCCAGCAGTAAACTATTGTCTTCTATCAGTTTTAATAAATCTATTGCAAGTTCCCTGAAAAATATAACATAAGAAATGGCTCAAAGTCAATGAAAATCTGATATTAATGTGT
>MJUU01039622.1:151823-167369 GCA_002080025.1 Modiolus philippinarum
GACAAATATAAGGTCTGCCCATGTTCTAATTCGCATAGAGCCCAATTGCATTAATCTATTTCGATTCTAATATATTTAACAAGAGTTTTGAACATTCAAGGCGGCTCTTAGAGAGCAATATTGGGTTTTGCACTAGAACTGAAATATGTCAGAAAACTGCATACAAACACACATAAATGGACATAGAGAAATCTATATTCATTGTTTTAGTAATACATGTGGCTAATAAGCTTATGAATTAATACAAATAATCTGTTATAAAACATATAAAATATGGATATTTTAAAATCGAAGCGGGAATAAGTGTAAGCTGGTTGTATTTCTGATTTATATGACTGCTTAGTAATGTTATTTTTGAAGCCCCCCAAAAAGAAGAGAAAAGGAATAAAACTCATATCTATAATTTTATTAACGTTAAAAACACAAAATTTCATATTTCACAGATAAGATTTCAAGACAACAACACATTCGTTGCTAGGTTACGTTATGTCAATTTCAGTTCAGAGTCTTAAATTTAGTAACTGTTGTAAATTTCTATTATTGTCATTATTTGACGTGAATTTGTGGTGATTCATTATCAAAAACTTTATCTACACCAAATTAAATGAATATTGAGTGAATAAAATATGAAACTGTACATTACGAATGTCCTTTTGTTAAAAATATACGCATGTGCTAAAAAATATTTTTGGAATTAGAACATAGCTCTGTTTCCAAAGCGAAAGAAGAGGGTCATATTAGAATAGATGATTACAAGTAAGTAAAGTTCAAGACCAGCAATTAAAGGTTTTAGCCATAAAAACAAGACTTATTGATATGTGCTTAAAAGTCTACTGATGGATATTGGGCATAGTTGCAGAAAATTTTTATGAAAATAACAATTTATATTGAAATTACTACTTTATCCACAGTAATGAATTTCAATACGCCAATAATTGAATTATACAAGGCAATATGTAAATTGAAAAATTAAGAAAGGCAATATTGTTTTGCCTTTTTTATATTTAATTATTTACAGTTCTGCAGAACACCAAATAAATTTTGAAACATTTCTTCAGTTGTCAATTTCATAAACAGCCTGCCAGTCTGACTAGAACCGTTTTACAAGACTTAGTTTTATTAATGTTTTATGCACATGTATCCTGGAGGTCTTCTGTATATTGTACAAAAAATGTTGGATTTTCCAGACGTACTCTAATTTTGTTTGTTTGATTATTGATCCTGGAGTGATTCTTGATCAGGCTTTCCGAAAGTTGAAAAATTCTGCCGGTCATTTGGTCCAACAAACAAGAAAAATTGGCGGTCCGAAAGTTATCTTGCCGGACCATTATGACGAAAATATGGAAAAAAATTTTGTTTTTTCCATTTAAGTTCTCATGTACAAAATCGGAAGTCAGCCATTAGCAATTTCATAGTCAAAATTGGATAAAGCTTACATATTCTAAAGCAAAAATTTAGTAAAGAAAGCTAGCAATGTTATACTTTAAAGACCGGTTGAAACATTTTCTATTGACATGCAAATAAACAGAGGCAACATTCTATGGACAGATGAAATCTCTGGCCCCACACGGATAATCATTCGCCGGTCCAGACTCAAAAATGCTGGTCAGGACCAATGGACCAGCACATTTCGGAAAGCAAGCTTGATTGAAACAGAAGATGGCAAACAAAAACTCAACTGGTAATTCAAATAGATTTAAACTGATCTTTTTAGAGATTTCATTAGAATAAAGATAACCATCTGTATTTGGGATATTCATCTGTAAATCATTGAAGAAACCCTGAAAACTATTGAAATATAAAACATAACATATAGATACCTAGTAGGCCATATTATTTTTACAAAGTTCACTGAAGATTACGTTTTGAAGCCATGCAGGTCAAGAGAAAATATTTTTATACATTTTGGTTATAGTGTATGTTGGAAATTGCAGGTTACAATAAACCAAATAATTGCCTTCGGAACGCATCTAGCTTTTGAACACAACATTTCATTCAGAATAAAGCAATAGATCATCTACAATTGGTTGATAATGAAATGAAGTATTTGAAAATAAAACTGAATAATGTATAGTCAGTTGAAATATTACAATTTGATTTTCGTTATTCTACCCCTGACCATCATATGTGATATTTTTATGCCTAGGGTGGGGATTTGAAAATTTTCGTTTTTTGAATATCACCTCTTTTGAGCCTCAAATTAAACCCAGAAAAGCCATGGGAACCCCTATTTTTCATTTTAATAAAATAAAGGTCTTTATATGTAGTTTTCATTTTCTGGGCACCCGAGCATAAAATTAACCTACATCTATTTTTAGAATTTTGTTGAAAAGGGGAACCCCCATACGGAAATAACATTATAAAGTATTTGGTTTATTGTAACCTGCAGAGTTTGTTCAATCTAGAGTTACTTCCCTTTGTACAATTGTGTAAAACATAAGGCCATACAAAATTAATTAATTGGTTCTCAGGCCAATTTTCATTGAAACTCATGAGGGAGGGAGGTGATTTTTTTATCTTTTTATTTGCCAAAAAATAGATGAGGCAGCTTTTTACATTGTAAAAACCACCAAAAATGTAGTGAGGGAGGTGATTTTTTGTTTTTATTTTATTGAAATGGCAAAAAATAGGGTCAATGAGGGGCTTTTTTCAAGCCTCCAACTACATGTAGATGAGGGAGGGCCTGAGAACCCATAAATTTTTTTTTCATGGCCTAAAGTCAAATTGGGAAATTTGTATTAATTGGCAAATGGACTATTTAATTAAAGAAATTACTATTTATCCTCTCAAGTATACACAATCAAAGGATGATAATCTTCTAATTTAAATACATTTAACTGATATTTGACATTGACATAATGTTTGATGGTAAAAAATATTATTTTTAATTATATCAGCTATTGATATAAATACAATTTTGATATCTTTTTTCATCTTACCTTTTACCTATATTATTCAAGAACATATCTAGTACCCAGAAGTCATTTTTTTTCAAACCATAACAACAGACCGAAGTTTTCGTGTTATGTTTCAAACAAAATATTTCAGGTCATAATTCTCCCTCATGTTTTGATTAAACAAGAGGAAAGCTGTCAATGTGACGACAAATTGGGCTTCTTTTACATGGACAGTATATTTTACACATGGGTTGACCATGAATATTTGACATGTACTAATTTTCATTAATTTTCAATGTTAAACCTTCCACCAAAGAAGAGTATTTCTGAAAGTTCAGCAACTTGGATTTTAACCAATAAGGGAAATAAAAGTACTGTCTCAAATACTGTAGGAGATTTGCTCTGGACAAAGAGGGTACCCTATTGTTAAAAATTTGACGTAAAAATGACTAAGTTCAACAACTAATATTTTTGGCACAAATTACCAAAAATCCAAATCAAAGTACCATGCACACCTTGATATATGTACAACTAATCTGCAAAATAAAAATTTTCTGTCTCAAATACTGTAGGAGATTTGCTCTGGACAAAAGGGGTACCCTATTGTTAAAAATTTGATGTAAAAATGACTAAGTTCAACAACTGATATTTTTGACATTTATTATCAAAAATCAAAATCAAAGTACCATGAACACCTTTGATATATGTACAACTGATCTGCAAAATAAAAACCTAATATGTCTTATACTGTAGGTGATTTGCTCTGGACAAATGATGTACCCATTTGGCAGCCGCCCATCTGCCCTCCATTTTCACCATTTTAATAACCAACTAACGATGGAAAACCTGGTTAATAAAATCAAAGTTCTAATATGACTCTCTTCTTTGGTTTTGGAAACAAAGCTATGTTCTAATTCCAACAATATTTTTAGCACATGTTAATATCCCCGGCGTATATCTTTTGCTAAAGGACAATCTTAATGTACAGTTTCACGTTTTATTCGCTCATATTCATAAGTAAATAAAGTTTTAAATAATGAATTACCCAAAAGCTGCATCAAATAATGACATTAATAGAAACTTACAACAGTTACGAAATTTAAGACTCGGAACTGAAATTGATATAACCGTAACTTAGCAACAAATGTGTTGTTGTTATGAAATCTTATCTATGTTGCATATCATGCTCTACAATTATAATACTAAAATTTTAATTTGCCCATTTAATATAACTGGAAGTTTTTGACACATAGAATTTATACAGGCCAAATGCCCTGTATAGAATTTTATACAGGGCAGATGCCCTGTATTAAAATTAATACAGGGCAAATGCCCTGTATAAATGAATCGGCCATATTGGTTTAATTACACTCTGTTTTCTGTGTCTTCAGGGAGTTTTCACCCATCTCTCAGGGGCTGAATATCGGCCCATTCCCAATGTCAATTTTACTACTTTTTTCCCAATTTGTGGTACAAAAATTCCCAATTTCAAACTAGTTTTTGGGCTTACTAAACTTGGTTATTTGGATGATAAAAATCAAATTATTTTTGCATCAAATTGTGGTCATATAATTACCAAACCAATCTTTAAAACGATCCTGTTTTTGAACTTTCTCATAAGTACCCACACTTTATCTACAAAATAACATTTCAAGGTTGCATGAAATTGGAATACCGCTTGTGTTTTAAGTAAATATTCCCGATGGAAAAGCCAAAATCAAGCGAAGACAGCCCTGAAAACAGTTCTATGTTTGTCAACAAAATTGCAAATGGCGAACTTCTGGATTCCAGTTGTATAAAATCGGAAGCGGGTCGGAGAACAAACTATTGGATTTTGTATCTTCTGTTTGGTACCTTAAAATTTTCAATGTCCATTTAATTGTGCAGCTGAAAGGTGGCAACTTTAAACATGGAATCATGATCCCTTCTTACTGACTGTCTGGTTTCATCATTTATATGTTTCTGGTGTTATCATAAACTTTTTAATTTTGTTACAATAAATATAAAAATATGAAATTTAAAAAAATTAAATCAAATAAATAAATTTATTTAAATTAACATCAATTATAAAGATGCATTTTACAATTTCCCAAAATTCATCTTTTGTCAATAAAAAATTCCCAAATAGACATTAAAATGCCATTTCCCAAAATACCCTGAAAAATCCCTGGTCTTTCTTGCATATGTTAATTATTTTTTCTTTTTGTCTATTGATTTTAATTACTAAGAGTGAGAATAAAAAATAAACACAGCACAACCCAGAAGATTTCCTTTGATAACGTTCCAAATATTAACACTGTGCTATACAGTTATATAGTATTTGTCAGCAGAAAAATAGTACTCGTCAGCCACATCCCATTTCAGCTTGTACGACTGACACCACACCAGATTAAGGGGATTTGTAAACAACATGATAGATGATAGTGCAATATTTTTTCTACTACAAGTTGAAAATTCAATAGAAATCTTTTTTATATTGCCTTGACTTTGTTATATCTAAATTTGCATCCTGTAATTAAGATTGGTAAAGATACTGCCTGAAATTTTAAGTCATCAGTTAATAAAGGTGTCATAAGATGGGTATTTTCATATTAATTTTGTATAATGTCCTCATACAGTCGTATTGGGTTTCGATCACCTGTATTGGCCCTAAGCTTTGCCTCGGCCCAATACAGGTGACCTCAACCCAATACGACTGTACTTGGACATTATACAGGATTAATATGAATCCCATTTAATAACACTATAATACATTGTAGATTATTTGTATTAATTCATACCCTTATGAGCAGCTTGTTTTGATTAAATAACGAATACAGATTTCTCTCTGTCCATTTATTGTGTTTGCATGCAGTTTTCTGACATATTTCAATTCTAGTGTCAAAACCCAATATTGCCCTCTGAGAGCCACTTTGAATGTTCAAAACGCTTGTTAAATATATCAGAATCGAAATAGATTATTGCAATTGGGCTCTATGCCAATTAGAACATGGTCAAACCTTATATTGTCTTAATTTTATACCTCGCTTTCAATCAGTATTAAATATTGACAAATATAAGGTCTGCCCATGTTCTTATTCACATAGAGCCTGCTTGCAATAATCTATTTCTTAATTGAATTTGTGTCACATTAAGAGACTTACAGATCCAATACAAAGCTATTTTCTAAACATTATTTCTTGAATTCTATCATGTCTGTGTTCAGTATTTGCATTTCATTCATCATTTCTTCTTAAATGACAATTCTGAGTTGACTTACACATAAATATTTCAGAAATATTCAATGCAACTATGAACAATGTACTTCAGTGAGTGACAGTTTTATGTATTTTTATTTTTTCCTTATGATCGCGTTACAGCCACAAAAAATATGTCAATCGATCAATATAACCACATTCCCAAGAGTTTTGTTGTTACTCTGTTCACATTTATGAACAATGATGTTTTCTTATCTAAGAATTGTTAATTTGCAGTGCATGTGTGTTGAAACAAATCAACATTATGGTTAAGAAAAAGAAAAGAAGTTGTCATAAAGACAAAATTATGTGTAAGACTGAGGGGAAAAGGAGGCGCAAGTGACAGCAAAGACCAGAATTCAATTTACATACTTCGATTTTTTCCAGTGAATTTGTGCAAGTTACATTGTATTATGAAATTGTGTGAGTTATTATGGAACTAACCGCTTTAAACTTTGTTAGATGTTTTACATGCATGACACCTTTGCTGTAGTTTTCTCCTAGTAAAGTGTTGTCCATACCTTGTACGACGGATACTAAGTCCCATAGATTTCTTGTTCCTGCTGGTTGCTGAAATATAAAGGTGATTCCTGACTTTAATGATACTAGAGGCTCAGGGACTGGGCTGTATCGCTCAGCCAACAAAATGCTTCAAAGCTATGCAAATGCTGATGACTAAAATATGATGCTTTTTCTAATGGGGTCTAGTGTAAAGCTATGTTCTCATTGGCACCCATGTTTTTTGTCAGATCCTATTGAAATGAGCATTCTCATACCTGTTAACCCTCCCACATTGCGAGGGAGACTCCCACTAACTCACCAAATCTACCACTTGAGAAAGTTTTCCCTTGTGGGAGACTTAAATCTCCGACAAAGAGAAAAAGTCTCACACAATCTATAATACAATATTTTAAGAAAAAAATTGTCCTTTTCATACAAAAATGTTTATTTTACTGCTTTGTACGTACTGAAAACAATTATTATTTACACAATATGACAATAGAAGCCACACAAAGCAGTTAATTATGTTGTTTTAGTTTATTAGTCTTCAAATGCTATTGGCTAATTACTAATTTTTCTTGTAAATAAATGTTATCCTTTTATCAATATAAAAAATACAAAAAATGCCTGTTAAAGGTCATCATGCAAAATCTACCACTAACAAAATCATTAATGTGGGAGATCTCCAACATAGTCCTTCTTAAAGGTTTAATAACACTTATGGCATTCTTCCCATGGAATTAAGTTAAATTTGTTTCAATAGTTTCAGGTCTGACTGAAACTGTCAATCTTTGTAAAGGATCCCTGTAAATTTTGGTTGAATTTGCTTCAGTGGTTTCCAAGGAGAAGATGAAAAGCTATTGGACAGACAGATGACGGACGTGAAGTGATGACAATAACTCACCCTGACCTTTTGGTTCAGGTGAGCTAAAGATCTGTCTGAGATAAAAATTGATACTTTTTTGGTTATCTTTGATAATTCTTAAAAATTGGTTATTCTCAATTAGAAAGGAGGTTTGCTAGCCATAAAACTAGTTTAACCCACCATTTCTTTTGAAATGCCTGTACCAAGTCAGGAGCAATGGGGTTAATAATTTTCATATGGTTTCCACCTGATTTGTCTTTTTGTCTCATGGACTTCGGCTCTTGACAACTCTGTGCGGTAATTTTGTTATTGCCCCATTTATTGATGATCCAATTGCCCAAAAATTGTCTTGGTCTTATAGACTCTTCTGGCACAAAATAAAATCCTCATTAAACATATAGTGTAAAAAAAAATTGCAAAAAGAAGTTTTAGAACTACCTTCTGTTCGATTTTAGACTTTTGAAACTGTAAGTATTGTCTTCGCTAATGTATAAATCATGTCTGCTTAAGGTTGGGTCAACTCCTCATGAGTAAATCCTTAGAAATTGTACTACGGCAAACTTTAAGGTACTCTGTCAAAAATTGGATATTACCTCACAGTTATCACCCTTGTTAGTTTGTGACACTATGATTTACTCCCCTTGAAAAGCAAGATCATTTCTAGGATTATGTTATATTTTCAGAATATACAAACATAATGCATTTACTTTATCATTAATTGAAAACTTACACTAAAGAATTTGGAAAATGTAATAAGAGTTCTAGCCCGGACATATTTTGCTGGTACAGATTCTATTTCTTTTATCTTACAATCCACTGATGCTCTGCCAACCATTAAAGGATCATTACCAGGTATCATTGCTGTTTCTGAAATGTAAAGTACACTTCATTTACATGTACTTAAATAAACAGAATCTGAAATTTCAGAGTAAACTTAATGATCAGTGTTCCAGGGAAAGCCGTTACTTGCTGCTTCTTTTTCTCTTTTGTGAACTGCGATGGCTCGAACTGGGAAAGCTTGAACACCATGGATGTCTCAAGCCCATTTTCTGGTCCCTTTATTCAAGTTTGAACATACATGTAGTTCGAACTCGATAACTCAAACAGCCCTGTAGCTCGAACTGTTTTCATAGGTCCCTTAGGATTTCGAGCCATCAAATTTTGACTTGATTTTGGTACATCAAAAATGCTCTGGCAAATAATAATACAAATGTATAGATCTGTATTATTATTTGTTTAAGCTAAAACAATTAATGCTCATAACTATGTACATACCAACAGATCCGTAGAGTTCTGACCAAGGTTTTCCAGCCAGGATTTTCATCTCTAGAGGTTGTATTAATGGCATCAGAGACCAAAGTCTTACGGTAGAATCCCGAGAACTTGATGCCACCAGGAATGGCCTTTCTGGATGACTAGTTAAACCTTCAATGCAAAAAAAAAACTATTATGTAGTGGCATTGACAGATAAAAATTTCAAATTTAAGGCGAAGTGTACGTAATTCAACGCCTCTAGCGGATTGCAGGAGTAATGACGTGCCACGTTAGTAACGTCATGATTGAAAAATGGACGGCGTCGAAATGTTATCGAGATCAATGTTATCGTGATGGGTCTGTTGACTTGAATGTATAAATGGTCAGTCCAGATATTTTAGAAATTGTCCAGACAGTACAAAAAGACCGGTGAAAGATTTTGGAGCTATTAGTGCTGTTATATACTTTGAAATGTCAGGTTCATTACGGTGTTCATTTATTCATACAGTATTGTATTGGTCGATACGGAGAATAACTGATATTTATAAAATAGTGCATAATTTTCAATAAAGTCCTTGCTAATTTTAGCCGACTTTGAATCCTTCTCATTTAAGATTTAAAAAGGTTTGAGTGAATAAAAAAAAAACGCAAATATAAACAAGAGAAATAAAAGAAAAAATGAATGTATCAATAAATATCGAAATTACAGTAAATTGAGTACCAAAGTTACTATAATTTTAATGCCGAAGTTATTGTAAATTCAGTTCGGAAATTACTGTAAATACTGTCAATTCATGTCGGATATTACTATTTAAATTTAGTACTTAAACCGTCTTGTAATCTTAGTACCATGTATAGTTTTTGTAAATTTTGTAGCTAAGTTTCTGTAAATTCGACATGTTCTACAGATATTACGTTGAATTTAATACCAAAAGTAAAAAGTTACTGTAAGTTTAGTATCGAAGTTATTGTACATTTCGTACAGAAGTTAAAGTCCCATTGAAGTTGTTGTAATGTTAGTACTGTATATAACTAAAGTACGTTTTCACCCCGATTTCCCGTCATTAAAATGAGCAAATCCGGAAATCCCGGACATTTTGCCCCGGAACTGAGATCGTATTTAAAAAAACAAATTTTTGCCAGTCCCGTTAATAAAATTACCATAAAATTACGATTTCACGGGTCTAAAAATGACTCTTTTTTTTGTCCCGATGACAATTTCATTCCGAATTCCCAGCCTCTAAAAAAGGCCATCCGATTTCCCGAAGTTACAAATGGTTAATCCCAGCATCCCAAAAATGGTCTTGCCATCCCCTTTCTGTACCGAATTACTGTAATTTAGTAATGAAGTTACAAATATATTTCGGAAATAACTGTTAATTTAGTTCGGAAATTTGTGTAAATTCAATTAGTGATTCAGTTCGGAAATTAACATAATGTTCTTCGGAAATTACTGTCAATTTAATTATTACCTTTATAGTTCATCTTAATTTTGTGCCAAAGCTTTTGTAACTTCAGTATTTACTATCACAATTGTGTTTAATTTATTACCGAAGTCACCGTAAATTTGAGGTGGTGGACAAGTGGGTGCCTTTCTCCTTACTCCCGCCCCATTCAGTCTCCTTTATCTCGCCCCCTATCTCCTTTCTTACGGTCTCTCTTTACTATGTCTATGTCCACCCCCTTCAAATTGGTTCCAAAGGTATTTTGAATCAGTATCGAAAAGGGGGGGGGTCTCATCCTGGAATCCCGGCTTTATTTTTTTCTAACGAATTCCCGAACTACAAAGAAACTTAGAGACTGATGAAATCCCGATTCACGGTAAATTTATTTCCCGAAATCCAGGGCTTAAATCATAAAAATCCCGAAATCCTGGGCTTAAAAGCATATAATCCCGACATCCCGAAAAAGGGCCGACCCCCTCTAGCATCGAAGTAGTACCTGAGATACATGTGCAGTTCCCTTATTTTTTGCGCTGGCTTTTTTTTCTCTTTGCTTTGGGGTGGTTAGTTTGTAATTATGTGTTTAGTTTATTTTATACAGCTATGAAAGAACTTACTTTGCATTGCAAAATATTCATCTTCTGCGTAGAAATATCTTTAGCAATGGACCCGGATCCGGAGTATTTCGAGGTGTAAAACAAATTCGATCTATTGTTTTGTTATATTTTTATTTCATATGAAGCACATTTATCATAGACCAACTAACACGATTTTTGACGATTGTTGGGCTTATTTTGAAAATGGTCCAACATAGTCTTGTCCTTGATAAAGTTGATCGCTGAATGGCTATGTTCCAGACCATAGCAAGCGCAAAAAGATAATAAATTCGAACGATTTTGAAATATTATATATACAATTGATAAGTTCGGCAAGTAATAATCGAACTAAAATTTATTGCACTACAACAGTTAATTGCGACAATCTCATCGGAAGATCTGTAAAGTCTTATTTGTATTCGGTTTTCTGATGAATGTTGGTGTTTATAAAACGACANATAAATTGATGCAATGTACGTTTTACTTCTATTTTTAAAAATCTAAAGTTTGATACAATAGCAAAGCGCAAAAAGATAATAAATTCGAACGATTTTGAAATATTATATATACAATTGATAAGTTCTGCAAGTAATAATCGAACTAAAATTTATTGCACTACAACAGTTAATTGCGACAATCTCATCGGAAGATCTGTAAAGTCTTATTTGTATTCGGTTTTCTGATGAATGTTGGGTGTTTATAAAACGACAACAGTCTACTGAAGTCAACAAACGCAAAAAAAAGATAATCGTTAGTGCAAGTGCGTTACAGTAAAAAAGCAACGTCTTCAGTAACGTCGCTGGAAAAACGCATTTTTTACATCAAAATCTATCATTCAAAGCGATATATCTTGAAAACGAGCACGGTTGCTAAGGACTTTCTTTACATCAATGCATTCGAAATTAATTTTTCAGTAAAATATCAAATTTTCAAAAAAATTGTTGGATAAATAAATTTGCAAGCACGATTTAAATAAATGTACAATCCGATATTTACGATTTTCCCTATATATCCTTTGTAATTTTAGTGTTTCGTGCAGTAAACTTCAAACAGTCATATCTCGAAAATTAAAACGGTGACCCCCCAATTTTTTTCGATTTTCTGTTATATATTTCCATGCATTATTTGTATACTTAATACTTAGTTAATTACGTACACTTCGCCTTAAACTAAGGTTTAGCTCAGATTCTTCTACAAAATTTAACTTTCAACCATACAACAATTCAAAAATTGGTTTGTTGACAACCCTGTGTTCATAAGTAAAGCAGTATGGATGATGAATTGTTCGACATCCAGCAATGATTTCCATGCAATCAAAACAGTGCTTGGAGCCGTTTTGAACTTACTATGAGGTATAAGCTTTAAGCTCATAGGTATGAGCAAAGCTCACTGTTGAAGGTCTCATGGTGACTTCAAGATGAAGAAGAACAATAAAAGCATTGTTATATTACTTGGTTTTATGTTGTATTTGTAGAGACTTTGTCTCATGTACATTTACTCCATATCCATTTATTGTATATTTAATACATTAGCAGTCACTATAGACTATGGACTATAATCTTCAAAACACAATTCTATATGATATTTGCAGGTACATACTAGAAGGGGTGCCATAAGAAATGATGGCCATCCCCGCACTTCCCTGTTTGACTCAGAAAACTGAGTTCCACTGACAGGCTCACATGTGTCAAAATTGACATCTTGGGCCTCTTGTTTGTACCAAGACCAATATCAAAAATCCGAAAGCTTATTGCACATCTGCAGACTACATGCTACAATTCTATTACAAAATTAAATCCAGAAATCAAGAAAAAGTAGGAGGAGTTCCCTGACAAGCTCACCTGTGTCAAGATTGACATCATGGGCCTCTTGTTTGCATCAAGACCAATATCAAAAATCCAAAAGCTTATTGCACATCTGCAGACTATATGCAACAATTCTATAACAAAATTAAATCCATAAATCCAAAAATGAAGGAGGAGTTCCACTGACAAGATTCATCTAACAGACAGACAGACAGACAGACAGACAGACAGACGGACGGACGGACGGACGGGACCAAAACAATATCCCCGAATTTTCTTCAGAAAAGTGTGGGGATAATAAAGCACAGGTGATTTTTTTTTGTCAAGCACTAGTCCAAAACAAGGAAAGCTGACACCACTAAAAATAGGAACTCTTGCGTCTCATTGATGTTTGACAGTAATTGAGTATATCAATACACTTCTACTTAGAACTATATGCATATGTTTATCATAAGTAGAATACTGATGGAACAAGGGAAGTGATGATCACAAAAATAAAAATCCAACGACATGGCAAAAATGGGAACAGAGAAAAATAAAAGACAAAACAAGAATGTGAGACAGCCACAAGGCATGGAAATAAAAAGACGACATTAAGAACTAAAGGCACTTATAGTGTGAACTCGCATGTGAACCTGTAGTGACATCAGGTGTTCTGGAAGAGTAAGCATGTCTTGTCCTGCTAATGACACCCTTCACACTATCAGCGAGGCCCCAACCCCTGAAATTGGGAAAATTTCATCGACGACATCCATTTTGGGAATTTATGTATGATGTTTCCATTGCATACATTATTCTACATTACCTCTTTTTAAAAAAAAATGCAAAAAAAATCATTCTAGTTGATTTAAAAACCCACTTTTACATCTTCTGTCTGCCTCTGATCTAAATAATAAAGAAATTTCTGTTAATGGATTCTAAAGCAAAAATATTATTTAAATGCTCAACTCCATTGGGAACTTTTACATATTTTGGGGGGAAAAAATAGGTGTTTTCACATGGGGAATGAGTCCCTTAAAAGGATGTAAAACAAAGGTAAAAAAAAGCCCTGGCATATATTGTTTCAAAAGATTTGTTTGGAAGAGAATTCTTTCAAGTCATTTACCAAACCTTAGAGAAAGGGATAAAATCATTGTATAACAAACAAAATCTCCTACATTGTAAATTCCCTAAAACATACCATAAACATCAGCTCCATGGTCCCATATAGTATCAATACACGCCCCATCTCTTATATCCCAAATCCTTATAGAGTAGTCCCAACTTCCTGTTATCAATAAATATGGTAATTCTGTGTTCCATAACAATCCTCTTACAGGACCGGTATGGCCGCTGAGTATACATATACATGATCCCTGAGTATAGTCCCACACTCGCACAGTTCTGAAAGTAAAAATTCAATTTCACAGACACATCTTAAAAATCCCATTCTTTTCAATAAATTTTCATGAATATTTTAAGTATTTAATACAAATATAAAGAGTAGTTTTGATTTTGACTTGTTAAAATCATTTCCACTACAGTCCTGTTTACCCTCTCAAGACTCATTAACAACAAGGGATCTGTGAGCCCCTGCTCACTAGAAATACCCCGCTCTCGACAGCTTTGAGTGGCATGCACATGTTTGAAAATGCATCTTTCAATATAGCATAAAATGATTGAAAATTGAATAAGTCGGTAAAAGTTTTCTTTTTTTCTTTTTTACCACTTAACTTTGTTCACTAGACCATGAATTGAGGTCAAGGTTATATGGCAGACTTACATGTACTAACAAAATCGAGCCATATACCAAATGTCATTGACCTATAGCTTGTAGTTATTGATAAACAGACTTAACCAAAAAACTTAACCTGGTCACTGAACCGTGAAATTGAGGTCAAGGTCAAAAGCCATATGGCAGACTGACATGTACTAACCAAGACCAAGCTATACCAAATGTCATTGACCTATGGCTTGTAGTTATTGAGCAACAGACTTAAGCAAAAAAACTTAACCTGGTCACTGGACCATGAAATTGAGGTCAAGGTCAAATGCCATATGGCAGACTGACATGTACTAACCAAAGGTCAAGGTTAAAAGCCATATGGCAGACTGACATATAGCGGAAAGCTTGGCTTTGAACCATATGTGACAATATGTCACACTCCATGCAATCCATGCAGTAAAAAGACCGCTTCTATAGAGCAGACTCACTGTCGTGTAGAAAGCTTAATTTCCTGCCCTAATCAATTTTCCCTTCAACCTTAATTTTTCTTCTTATAAATATTTTATTCAACGATCAACTCGTTCTCATCCTTAAACAGCAGAAATATAAACATAAAACTCTAACCAATCAATCAATCAATCAATCAACCAATCAATCAATTACAATATCTAATCCATCCTATAATAAGTGCATTATATTTCATTGATAAAATATACTAACCCGTCATCTGAACCACTACATATAATACTCTCTCTAAGTGGACACCATTTAACAAGGAAAACTTTAGCAGTGTGACCTGAAAAACAGTTTTAGAAGATAACTGTTTATGATTGTATAATACATAGAACCGAAACATTTCAATAAGACAAGTAGATGTAGAATACAAGATGCAACATATGAGATTATTGTGTAATTCTTATTCAATTTAACGGAATTTGAAAGCAAAGTGATTAACGATGTGCTGGATCCCCAAATATGCAGCCATCTTGTTGCTACTATATTTTGGATATTTGTTAAACTGTGCAATGAATTAAAATAGGTCTTGAATGAAATATTTCACATGAACTTGTCAATAACTTGTTTATATGATATTTGTTACAAATGTGAAAAGAACTGTAATAAGAGCTGCAAAGAACCATTTGCTAAACAAAAAAGACGAGGAAGACAATTTCACTTGGATATACAAACAATTTCATCACCCACCATTTGTGAACCTTGTCTTGTGTCACAGTTAACTTATTTTTT
>MJUU01039622.1:168224-181291 GCA_002080025.1 Modiolus philippinarum
TACCACCTATAGTTATTGAGATATGGATCTAATCAGAGAAACTTAACGTGGTCACTAGACCATGAAATTGAGGTCAAGGACAAAAGTCATATGCCAGACTGACATGTAATACCCAAGACCAACCTACATAATAAATATTATTGACCTACCACCTATAGTTATTGAGAAATGGACTTAATCAGACAAACTTAACATGGTCACTAGACTGTGAAATTGAGGTCAAGGACAAAAGTCATATGCCAGACTGACATGTACCCATCAAGACCAACCTATATACCAAATATCATTGACCTACCACTTATAGTTATTGAGATATGGAACTAATCAGAGAAAATTAACGTGGTCACTAGACCGTGAAATTGAGGTCAAGGACAAAAGGCATATGCCAGACTGAAATGTACTTCTCAAGACCATCCTATATACCAAATATCATTGACCTACCACTTATAGTTATTAAGATATGGATCTAATCAGAGAAATTTAATGTGGTCACTAGACCGTAAAATTGAGGTCAAGGACAAAAGGCATTTGCCAGACTGACATGTACTACTCAAGACCAACCTACATACAAATATCATTGACCTACCACCTATAGTTATTGAGATATGGATCTAATCAGAGAAACTTAACGTGGTCACTAGACCATGAAATTGAGGTCAAGGACAAAAGTCATATGCCAGACTGACATGTAATACTCAAGACCAACCTATATACCAAATATCATTGACCTACCACTTACAGTAATTGAGATACGGATCTAATCAGAGAAACTTAACGTGGTCACTGAACCGTGCAATTGAGGTCATGGTCACATGGTTTTTTGTTCGTCAGGTAGCACTTGATTAGTACTACCACTGGACCATTGGACCAAATATGATGTTCCTACATCAAAGGGTTTTCAAAATATCCTGTATTATAGTAAAAGTTAACGCCGTCGCCGTCATACTTTCGTCGCGGGCGAGACAAAAACTTAACCTGGTCACTGGACTGTGAAATTGAAGCCAAGGTCAAATGCCACATGGCAAACTTACATGTACTTACCAAGACCAAGCTATATACCAAATATAATTGACCTATAGCTTGTAATTATTGAGAAACAGACTAAAGCAAAAAAACTTAACCTGGTCACTGGACCGTGAAATTAAGGTCAAGGTCAAAAGCCGTATGGCAGACTGACATGTACTAACCCAAGACCAAGCTATATACCAAATATCATTGACCTATGGCTTGCAGTTATTGAGAAACAGACTTAAGCAAAAAAACTTAACCTGGTCACTGGACCATGAAATTGAGGTCAAGGTCAAATGCCATATGGCAGACTGACATGTACTAACCAAAGCCAATCTATATACCAAATATCATTGACCTATGGCTTGTAGTTATTGAGAAACAGACTTAAGCAAAAAAATTTACATGGTCAGTGGACCGTGAAATTGAGGTCAAGGTCAAAAGCCATATGGCAGACTGACATGTACTAACCAAGACTAAGCTATATACCAAATATCATTGACCTGTAGCTTGTAGTTATTGAGAAACAGACTTAAGCAAAAAACTTAACTTGGTCACTGGACCATGAAATTGAGGTCAAGGTCAAAAGCCATATGGCAGGCTGACATGTACTAACCCAAGACCAAGCTATATACCGTATTTTATGGCTTATAACCAAGCTATATACCGTATTTTAGGGCTTATAAGTCGATAGGCCGTATAGGTCGAAGGGCCCATTTTTGGGGAAAATTTCGGATCCGTTCTCAGATAGGTCGAGGGCGCTGTATAGGTCGACAGCTGACGATTTCTTGAAAGTAAGTATTGGTAAGTATAAGCTCTGTCCACTGTTTAAACTGATTATAATTTATGTTGTACTAGCTGATTTCAATGATTATTATTTTTAATACAATCATTTTTTTTTTTTTTTTTGGTTATGAAAATAAATAAATTTAAATAAAGCGATGTTCAGAAATTGTTTGTTTTGTCGTTTCCTTTTCAAAACAATTTATAATATTGTTCAGCCTTGGGAATCTCAATTAAACTGTTGTTACAACTCATTATAGATTGTCAGTTTACTGGTGTAATTATTTAATCACTGATAAATGTTTATCCAGGGAAGCCATAAAGATGTCAACGAGCTGTGTTGATGGCTTGACATGTCCAGGTGTTATTCACTAATTAGGTCAAATTTTATCTCCAAGCTGTGATCCATTTCATTGACACAAATATTTAATTTCCCATAAAGATAATTCATTCAAAAGATTAAAGTATTTAAATTATGACAGCACACGTTAATTTCCCGATTGCCAGAATTTTCCTTGCCATGTTTTTACCTGTACGCATGTGCAAACATTAAGTGTAAGAGTTATTGTTCTTTGTACAGATGTACAGGTACGATAAGCAAATCCTTGTATCAGTTAAGCCAATAAGGATGGATAATTGATGTCCCTAATTGTTAAATATTAATAAAATGCTTTAAATACTGCAGAAACTTTCTTCAAAAATAAAAATATTCAGTCAGAAATACAACCCTGAAGACCCGTAACTGTTTCATAGTTGTTCCGACTTTCATCATAATTATAACCCAACAAACACTTCCTGCTTTGCGAGTGTGCAAAAACACAAAACATTAAACAACATTAACTGTATTTTATTATATTATTAATTTGATATCGTTTGAGAAATTTAATTGGCGGAGAAGTGGTCACATGACTCCCTGTATAAAGTGATATTGCATGGCTATATCGCATGTTACTTAATATAGACCAAAATAATCTTTCATATCAGTAACTAACATAGAAGTATTTTATAATCAGATGAAATGAAATTTTACTCAAATAAAGTAAAATCTTTTTCTTTTGTGTGAAATTTATAGGATTTAAAGATCAAACTCAATTATATATCCTTAAAGGTTTATACAACTGTATATGCATTTGAGAAACATAGGCTTTCTTTATTTTAAGTCTTTTTAGTTCTTTCTTGTAAATTAATAATATAACAATTACAGCATGTGTACGAGGTCGATATGATGTTATATCGACCTGAGAAATGCATATCGACCGAGGATGAAATCCGAGGTCGATATGCTTTTCTAGGTCGATATAACATCATATCGACCTCGTACACATGCTATAATTGTATAGTAATATTGAGATTTTAAATGATTCAATAGCAATATCAGGAACAAAAAATCAGGTCATAGAATCTTCTGGCATACCAATCAGACGTCTGTACTAATTTTTTAAGGCGAGAAAATTTTGATTTGATATCAGATAGGTCGAAACGGCAGAAAGGTCGAGCCCATGATTTTTTGGAAAAAAAATATCGACCTTTAGGCCGTAAAATACGGTACCAAATATCATTGACCTATGGCTTGTAGTTATTGAGAAACAGACTAAAGCAAAAAAAACTTAACCTGGTCACTGGACCGTGAAATTGAGGTCAAGGTCAAAAGCCATATGGCAGACTGACATATAGCGGAAAGCCTGGCTTTGAACCATATGTGACAATATGTCACACTATATGCAATCAATGCAGTAAAAAGACTGCTTTTATAGAGCAGACTCACTGTCGTGTAGAAGGCTTAATTTCCTTCCCTTCAACCTTAATTTTTTCTTCTTATAAATATTTTATTCAACGATCAACTCGTTCTCATCCTTATACAGCAGAAATATAAACATAAAACTCTAACCAATCAATCAATCAATTACAATATCTAATCCATCCTATAATAAGTGCATTATATTTCATTGCTGAAATATACTAACCCGTCATCTGAACCACTACATATAATACTCTCTCTAAGTGGACACCATTTAACAAGGAAAACTTTAGCAGTGTGACCTGAAAAACAGTTTTAGAAGATAACTGTTTATGATTGTATAATACATAGAACCGAAACATTTCAATAAGNTAGCTCTGGAACGCAAAATCCGATCATAGTCAAAATCGAACTTGACCTGTATTTTATGAATAGAAACATAATCCGAAAATATCAAAACTTTCCTTCAAAGCAAACTCAAGTTATCATCTGAAAACCATACAATTTACAGATTTTGCCTAAATCAAGGACAATAACTCTGGAACGAAAAATCGGATTACTGTCAAAATCGAACTTGACCTGTATTTTATGAATAGAAACGTAATCGCAAAATAGCAAAACTTTCCTTCAAAGCAAACTCAAGTTATCATCTAGAAACCATAAAATTTGCAGATTTTGCCTAAATCAAGGACAATAACTCTGGAACACAAAATCCGATCACAGTCAAAATCGAACTTGACCTGCATTTTACGAATAGAAACATAATCCCAAAATATTAAAACTTTCCTTCATAGTAAACTCAAGTTATCATCCGGAAACGAAATTGTGACGGACGGCCAAGAGGATCCTTTATACCCCCACCTTTTAAGGCGGGGTATAGATAATTAGAAAGTTGGCATTTTTAGGGGAATATTGAAATGCTGAAATAGCCCCTAAAAATGCCAAAAAACTTTCAAAAATATAGATTTTGGGGTGTTTAATTTGTTCAGTCTTTCTATTTACAGCTTTTCAGAAAGTATGAGCAAGAATTTTTCCATTATTATTGTCAAAAATGGGCAAAACGGCCTAAAATGAGGAAAAGTGCTAAAATTGATCACTTGATCACTTTCAAGCACAGCAACCTATGAATTTTTCTTTATATATTGAATTTATAGGGTAGGAACATTGCAAAAATCAAGGTTTGAAAAAAGTTTAAAATTTTAAAATTTTGGCTCCTCACCAGAGTACATCCTTAATGCCAGAGATCATTTTTTTTATATGAGAGTGATTCATACAAGGGATCCCTTTGGGGAGACTTAACGATGCCAGGCTCTTAGGAAACTTCAATATTTTTCCCGGTATTTTGTTTTCCGATAGATGTATAGTTTTGCTGATTACTGTGCAAGTTCAGCATTCAATTGAAAAGATATGATGCATTGAAAGTCCATATATTTTTAAAACCAATAAAAAATCTTTTTTTGCATTTCTCGGACCTGGGTTCAGTTTTAAACACTTGCATTTTCAAAGCCATTGACCATTGTATGACTACAAAATATATGGGTTACATAAGGGACCGGTCAAAATTCCTTGATGCATGGGACCGGAGCAAAACTTAAATGTTCGATAAAAAGTCACAGTCAATTGGTAATTAAAATTATCTCCACTTTAAACCATACAAAACTAACTTGGAACAGGGAGATAACTGAGCGAGGTTTCTCATTGTTTAACTGATTTGGTGTTTTAAGGTTTTAAAATTAAATAAAATCTTTGAAATGTGTAAAACAATTAAGATTTTGTTTTAAAAATTTTCAACAGAGGCAAATAAGCCATTTATATACTAGTTGGTTGTCCAATACAGATAGTGTGAAAATAAAATATCACTGAATACAAAAATTTTAAATAAATTAATATGCATTTTATTTTTTTATTTTTGCATTAAGAGATCTTATTTAAAATGTTTAAGTCCCATGCACATTTTAGTTGAAAAAATCCTGGTCCCATGTCCTGAAAAAACACCTGTCCCACTGCTGTTTGCTCCGGTCCCATGCCTTGAGAAATTTTGACCGCTCCTTAATAAACAGTAAATGTTGCTATACTGTACGTGCATTTCAAACGATAACCTCTCATCAGCAGCATTAGAATCAAATAAAAGGGAAAGCTTAAATCTGAAAATAGTCCGAAAGAAGTACTCATTACCACAAAAATCAAAAGTACTAAGGACATTCACCGAGGGCATAAGACGGAATGAAGTTCCAGTATTTTTAAGGGGTTATTTTTTAAATATTTGTGGGACAGGAGGTGAAATTTCTATATTTGTATGGTCATATATCTTATTTTTGATATATTGTACTATTACAGAGTTAGTGATGAATAAATGTAACAATCTAGGCCCTCAATTTGTCTGTAATATATGTTGTATATATCTTTGTTTTTATGACGATGTAATTAATGAAACAACCTATTCAAGTTCTTTTTTTATATAACACATGCTCTTGTCAACCGATATTTTAGGAGAAAATCATGATAGAGTTTTGTGTTATTTTTGTAAAATGTTGTCATCGCTGACAGTAGTAAATAAACTTTCATGTTGTCATCACTGTCAGTAGTAAATGAACTTTCATGTTGTCATCACTGACAGTAGTAAATAAACTTTCATGTTGTCATTACTGACAGTAGTAAATAAACTTTCATGTTGCCATCACTGACAGTAGTAAATTAACTTTCATGTTGTCATCACTGACAGTAGTAAATAAACTTTGATGTTGTCATCACTGACAGTAGTAAATGAACTTTCATATCGTCATCACTGACAGCAGTAAATGAACTTTCATGTTGTCATCACTGACAGTAGTAAATGAACTTTCATGTTGTCATCACTGACAGTAGCAAATGAACTTTCATGTTGTCATCACTGACAGTAGTAAATGAACTTTCATGTTGTCATCACTGACAGTAGTAAATGAACTTTCATGTTGTCATCACTGTCAGTCGTAAATTACTACATACCGAAGTTACTGTGAATTTGTTTTCTGCATATGCGCATTTCGACAACTTATGTGTCTTCAGTGCGATAAAATCTAAACGTTTGGAAATGAACATTCATGTTGTCATCAATGAGAGCGGTAAATAAGCTTTCATTTCAGATGAAGAACAACAATAAAAGCGTTGTTCCATTGCTGTGTTTTACCATGTACATGTGTGTATTTGTATAGATTTTGTCTCATTTGCATTTACTCCATATCCCTTCATTGTTAATTTCATGTTGTCAACACTGACAGTACACTTGTGCAATTTACCATTTTAGAAAAAATGGGTCAAAGAATCAAATGGCCGGGTTGCGTTTTGGTGCTTCTAGCTATAAAGTGTTGGTTTGTTAGGTTCCCTAATGGGTCTGTGAAAAACAGGTAAAAAATTTCAAAATAATTCCAAAAAGGGAGGTGCACCTCTACAATATACATAGAAACATTTTGTGAGGTTTCAAAAACGTAGGTTGAAAACTGTAGGAGGAGTTGATTTCACAAAATAGGTACCCTTTATTGAAAGTGTCGATCAAAAATGACTAAGTTCCAAAGTCCGTAAAAACAGGAAAAAATTTTCAAAATAATTCCAAAAAGGGAGGTGCACATGTACAATATATATAGAAGAAACATTTTATGAAGTTTAAAAATTGTAAGTTGAAAACTGTAGGAGGAGTTGATTTCACAAAATAGGTACCCTTTGTTGAAAATGTCGATAAAAAATGACTTAGTTCCAAAGTCCGTAAAAACAGAAAAAATTTTCAAAATAATTCCAAAGAGGGAGGTGCACATGTACAATATATATAGAAACAGTTGTGAAGTTTCAAAATTGTAGGTTGAAAACTGTAGGAGGGGTTGATTTCACAAAATAGGTTCCCTTTGTTGAAAATGTCGATAAAAACTGACTAAGTTCCAAAGTCCGTAAAAACAGGAAAAAAATTTCAAAATAATTCCAAAAAGGGAGGTGCTCATCTACAATATATATAGAAACAGTTTGTGAAGTTTCCAAATTGTAGGTTGAAAACTGTAGGAGGAGTTGATTTCACAAAAGATGGTACCCTTTGTTGAAAATATCGATAAAAAATGACTAAGTTCCAAAGTCCGTAAAAACAGGAAAAAATTTTCAAAATAATTCCAAAAAGGCAGGTGCACATCTACAATATATTACAGAAACAGTTTGTGAAGTTTAAAAAATGTAGGTTGAAAACTGTAGGAGGAGTTGATTTCACAAAATCAGTATCCCATTTTCCACGCCCGCCCGCCCGACCGACATTCACCATACTATAACCCGGATTTGCACTCCGTGCAACCCGGCCAAAAAATCCTTGTTTTGACCTACTACATCTTTTAAACATTGTGTAAATTATTTGCTGATGTTTTCCTTCATTTCATTTTAGACACAGCCAGTCAATACAAGAGAATTCTATTGTTATGAGGGCAATCATAGAATTGATATTGTTGACCCATAGCATTGGATCATTCTTGGATCAGAACTCATTATCTCAAACACTGGCTTCATATAGGAAATTGTTATATATTTCAACTTTGGCTAGAATGTAAGCCGAAGAAGAATTTTGACCTAGCCGAAACGTTTTCCAAAATACTGTTATACATGTAATTATGACAATTCCAATGACAACTGTTGTAATGTTCAAAGACTTTTACCTATAAGTGTTTTGTATGAATAATAGTGGAATACATGACAGTGGAACACTAATTTGTACAGATGAAGAAAAAGGGACCCAATTACATTTATCCTGAAGATCTCTGGTTCTTTTAGCTGGCCTTAATATTGAATTGCCAGCTTTTATAACTAGTTTCTTTCAGTCAGTATCAATTACAACACCTACATCAGCTGGTTATTTTATTCAAAGGTAAAGTAAAGTATAACGCAGGGATAAATTAGAAATTTACTACTGAAAAGGAAGTTTAGCAGAGTCTCGTAGGATGGACTTCGAGTTCATCTAAGGGCACATGAGGTCAAAAATCACAGGAATCAGGTACAAGCATTTAGATTTTATTAAAATATACTTAATATCGAATTTGGCGTAAATTTAGTTTGTACAGACGGTCATTATTGTTTATGGACTTGAGGTTATATTATTAGTTACACAGTGCGGAATTGTCCTAATACGGAAATTTATCGGGTCAATAAAATTGAATTTCATTGATCCGATAAATTCCGTATTAGGACAATTCAGCACTGTGTAACAAATTTATCCCGATTTCCCAAAAAGGACAATCCACACCCTGTAACATTTTTTGTGATTCCTAATAAATCCTGTATTAGGACAATACCACTTTGTACTACAATGTAGTAGAATGCATGTAATTTATCCAAATCACATCTTAACTGTTGTTTTTTCCCAAAGTTTTAAATTCAACAACAGGTTATGTTATATAGTACAAACTACATTGTTTCATATTAAAAGGCAATAACATTTTATGATGAAAAACTGCTAACAATATTGTTCTTTTTCATGAATGATTAAATCCCATACACATGCAGCGCAAGTTCAATAGTCAATAGCCACTAACCCCACCCCCTCCCACTACTATACATTGCACGTTACGTAGACAGATGTGGAAGGGTCTTTGGAGCTAAGTAACTCAAAATGTTCAGAATTCGAACCAGGTACAAAAATAGCCTTGCTTATTATTATTTTACATACAAGTAACATCAGGTTGTCAGTCAACAGCAAAGTCAACTGGAGCAGTTATGTTCTTTCTTGAGATGACAATTCATTTTCAACTATTTCACTTTAAGACATAGGCGTTATTAAAATTACAGCCACACAAAAAGTGAAATAATAAAGCAATATTTTGACGGTCAAAATGTCTTGTCCTTGGATGGATTTACGGTTTGCGCGTGGTTTTCTTCACATGGCCCATGCATGTTAATTGCAAATTTCAAAATAAAATAGCTATATCAACTAAAATTCAATATCGCACGAATGTGGTTAAATCATGCTGGAAATGAAAGATTGCATTATTAGAATAAATTAAAAACGAATAATATTAATATGTTTGTTGTATACAGACAGAAAAAAAAAATTCATGGAAAAAAAATAATTGTTCACAAAGAAAGATAACTCTAAACTGAAATTAATCAATTTCAAATAAAGGGAGGTAATTGAAAAAAAAATATTTGCAGTTATTCCTCTTGCTATAGTCTTTATCAAATTCCATGTTTGTCTTTAAATATTGTTATTGGTTAAAAGTAATGAAGTTGAGTTAAATTCAGTTGAGTTCGTTGTTTTTTTTTTGTTTTGGTATTATCAATGACTGTTGCACATATTGAGAACAAGAGTATTTTTTTTCTTACATTTTCACGCAGCCACATTTTATAACATTTGACAATTTGTCTCTAATGACAATGTAAGGTACTTTGGAAGTACTTTTATTCGTGGACATCAATTTTCGTGGTTTTCATCAATATCACTATTTCGTGGGTACTTAAATTCGTGGTTTCAACTTCCATACATAATAAAACCCTATGGAAAAATGTATTTAGTTGGGGACTTAATTTCGTGGTTTAAGCGAACCACGAAATTGGAACCCCACAAACAATATTATAGTAGGTTCACAGTATTGCATGTGTATTTCATAATATGCCTGCTTTATCTGAATTTCTTCTTAAAAACAGAAGGAATAGTATAAATAATATTTTTTACACAGGAAAATATTGTATGACACTTAATTACCTCATTTAATTATGTCTTACAAAGGTTTTTAAAGTGTTTCAATAGAGAAAATCGGACAAGAAACTTAACATTACATAACGTAAACATTACTATACATAACACCTATTTCCTTTGTTATTCTTATGTCAAAAAGTAATCCGTTGAAATTTGATTTATCTTTCTTTTCCTCTATGTAACATAAAGATTTTATTTGAAAATTTTTACCTCCCTTAATAAAATACTTGAAAAATGGAAAGCAATTTTACATTGTAAATAGAGGTGAATTTAACTATTTATGCAATGAGAAACGTACTTAAAAATATTATTAAATTTGAATCATGTTAATTTTGTATATTATCAATATTATATTAAATATATGGTGCAATTAATACGATATATCTTTACAATTTCAATCAATTTTGTCTCTAGCAATAAAATAATCGCCTTCCCACATAATGATTTTCGCTCTTTATTGGTGTACTGGAATGTCGTCTGTTTAAACATAAAAAATTGTCGTCAGTCATAAAATGTAGTTTCCTGGTTTGACGGCTCGAAGAGCATATGGCATCTTTTGGTTATCACTTGACTGCAAACTTTCATTCCCCCATCGCCCTCAATAGCGCATACTTAAGGAACGACCATTTGATTTTCAGGGGAGGGCTTGGGCGATTTTGTCTATTTCATAAAATTCTGGAAAAAATTATTTATCTTAAAAAATGTCACGACAAATTATTTATTCACATTTGCAACAAAAATTTTATTCTTCAAATCAAATTCAAATCATTTATTTTCATGACAAAGATGATTAGAATAATTATTTTCACTGGCACCAGGATTCAATTATTTATTTACAAAAATGCCCAAGCCCCCCCCCCTTGAAAATCAAATGGTCGTCCCCCTAAATACAAGAGCATGCTACAGTGGGTTACATTATTTTTTAATCATATTTTCATCGAAGCAGGTATTATACAAATAAAACATGTACTATTAGTAAGCTTATTATACTGTTTATTAACTCCAAACGCAATATTGAAAATCATTCTCGAAAAATTTCAAAGATCCATTCTGCATATCAAAAACTCTTCGATGGATTACATCAAGAGTGGATGTCCCCATAACGCAATTAACCGGCGGATCCAGGGTTCGAAAAATGGGGTTCCGATATGGATCCAAAAAAAAGTGGGGAGGGTTCAAATCTTCTTTTTTTTTTACAATGTTTGTTCGGGTTACACGGAGTGCAAATCCGGGTTATAATATGGTAAATGTCGGGCGGGCCACGTCTTGGGTGGACAATGAGGGGTAGGTCCTCAGAATATTCCATATCCCAGTAAGTCTGGATTAAAATATCCCTTTCAAAATTTAAGATACACCTGACTTTATAGAATTAATTCTAAGTTTTCCACATTTTTCTGGACTTTGGAACTTATTCATTTTTGACAGAATGTTTTATATATATAGAAGATGTGCATCTTTCTTTATGGAAGTATTTTGATTTTTTTCCGGACTTTGGACCCTTTACTTGACTTCGGAACTCAGTAATTTTAAAAACATAGTGTACCTATTTGTGAAATCAACTCCTCCAAAATTTCGAGCTGAATCTTTGAAACTATGAAGATGTACACTTGACATTTTTTAATTGTTTCATATTTTTTTCCTACTTTTTCCAGACTTTGGAACTTACTCATTTTTATTGACATTACCAGAACAGTGGAATTAAGTTCTCCCATCCTTTTTATATACCAAGAAAATACATATTCTATGAGGGGATCCTTTTGTAAAAAAAATGAATATTTATGCTTACATTAATGTCCATTATAAGGAAAATATAATATCAACACTAAATTACAGCTTGAAGCACCAAAATGAAACCAACACTTTTGGGGGTTTGATCATTTTTTTAGTTTTGCCTAGGTGCTACACAAAATGTGAAACATTTTTCTGGAAAAGGGGGGTTCCTATCCGCGAACTCCTCATCCGCTAGTTCAATTCGAACTAAGAGTTCCGGATGCATTTATACATTCCAGATGCATCTATAAACAAATTCAAAAGAGTAATCGATTTTCAGAAATGTACGATGACTTCTGTTGATCATGTTTACAAATCCGTACAACTTTCATATTCTCAACCGACTTTCGCTACTGAAGTTACGGGATTTCGATTAATGCCATTTTTACTTAAATAATCTGTTCATAAAACAGAAACGGATAATTGGCCTATGTGTGTAATCACACCATCGAAACACTCGAGCACGCCATTTCTAAATGCATCACAATGGTACGTCTGCCTGAGATGTAAAATAAGTGTCTGCTATCTAGTTCACTTCACTTCAAACAAACGTAGTTACACATGAGAACTGTTCACTGGTGTGACAGTTTACAAAACAATACTGAATTTATTTTGGATAAATTATCTTCTGGGTGTTACAAGGTTTTCAAGACAGATAAAAATACAAAAAAACAAATATTTAGATTCACTTCAAAAGTTTTGTATACATTGCGGAAACACACCGATTATCCATTTCATTTAACTTGAAAAGGGGAGGGGGGTATGGTTTTTTTCTGGACAGAAAATGTTTTTTTGAAAAGTAAGTGAGAACCGAACCGTCAATCCAAAACGAACAATCCAAGGACAATGGCAACATCAGAAACAAAAAAGAAAAAGAAAAAAATTCACAGTAACTTCTAAAATAAGCATTATTTTGGGCAGAAAGCCCCCTTCAGAATATTTTTTTTTGCAGCCAAAATATTTTTTCACATAAACTTCACGAAAAAAAAACATAGCCCCCTCCCTTTCAGGTTAAATGGTCGGTCCCTTACGACACAAAAAAAAAACTTTTATAACTTTTTGATGATTTTTTTT
>MJUU01039623.1:3619-18223 GCA_002080025.1 Modiolus philippinarum
TCAGCCCCTCATAGCTCCGAAACGGTAACAGCTACGCCAAATCTGTTGACATACTACTGAAAGCTTACATCAAGAGGAATCCAAAGAAAAAAATCCCATCGAAATCCGATGAAAAATAAATTTTTTTGGTTATCTGTAAATTTACGATTTTGGCCCCCTTCGGCCCCTCATAGCTGGGTAAGGAAACAAGTTACCAAAAAACTAATAGTAGAGAGATACGATTATTTTTCATTAGGAATCCTTTAGAAAAAATTGCATCAAAATCGGACTAAAAATAAAAAAATGAAATTTTTGAAATTGGCCCCTTTTGGGCCCCATTTATCTCGTGAACGGTACATGCCACGTGATTTCCGTTGGCAAACTCCAGATTGGAAATTTTCTAAGGAGTTTACTGAAAGAAACCCCATGAAAATCCGATAAATAATAAAGAATCTACAGTCAAATATGTGAAAACAACCAATTTAACCCCTTTTGGCCCTTTTTTCTAAAACGGGCGGGGCCAGGAACATAAAATTATAGCCCAGGCTAAAGCATATGCCAAGAAACATCATACTAAAATTTGAAAATGATCTGTTCACTGGAACCAAAGTTATGCTGGCCACAGACACAAAAATACCCAATTTTACCCCTTTTTGGCCTCTTTTTCTGAAACGGGTGGGGCCATAAACCCGAAATTAAAACCCGATATAGCCATTATGCCGAGAAACCACATACTGAAATTTGAAGATGATCCGTCCACTAGAAACAAAGTTATGCTGGCCACAGACGCCGACGCCGACGACTGCGCCATAACATAATACGACCACATAATTTTTGCGGTCGTATAAAAACCACCAAAAATGTAGTGAGGGAGGTGATTTTTTGTTTTTATTTTATTGAAATGGCAAAAAATAGGGTCAATGAGGGGCTTTTTTCAACCCTCAAACTAGATGAGGGAGGGCCTGTGAACCAATAAATTATTTTTTTATGGCCTTATATATTTTTCAAGTGTCATACCTGAACCTTCCATGTGGTTACAATATTCACCGATTTTCGAAATTTGGATGTAAAATGTTAAAATGTAAAGTTTTCTTGTGAAGGGTTATATCCACATAAAATTCCAAAAACGCAAAATAAGCAAAAATTATACCTATGCTAAAATTTCCATATTCACAGTAATTTATTACATAAAGTACTGAATGCCAATTTAATCTAAGAAAGTTTCAGAAGATATCTACTGCTAAAGGGGGACAGACTGTTATGACTATTTTTATGCATATGAAACAAGTTTAAGATCTTGCAAAAATACTCTGGATGACTATAGGGTCTGTAAGTCTCGTCATGTGACACCGAGAAATCATGATAAAATTGTAATTTGAAAACGTTTCCCGCCAAAATATGACGTATAAGGATTATGACGTTCAAAGTTTTTGCCTGAAACGTCATATATTTTTGTTAAAAATGCAACTTTCGGGTACAACTTATGTGCCCGGAAGTTTCAAAATTGGACGAGACTTACAGACCCGATTATAAACATTGGAAGGATATGGAGTAAATGTACAGAAGACAAAGTCTCTACAAATACATGACTAAAGCAAGCAAAGGAACATGCTTTTATTGTTGTTCTTCACCTTGAAGTCACCATGAGGCCTCCAACAATAGTATGACCAAGACAGCCCCTAGTACCAGTTTGAGTGCAACTGGAAATAGTTGACTTCAAATAACTTACAACTTTCCCTGGGTTTTTACAGTTCAATATTTATGTGTTTTAATACATGTATACATTTTAACCCCTAGTTTAACCCCGCCGCAGCAGGTTTGCGCCTGTCCTAAGTCAGGAAATTTATTAAGCCTTTGTGTGTCTTGTCTGTTTTCTAGTTAGTTCGGAGTCTAGGAAGATGCTTATTTCGCTGAACTTGATTACTCTTTTATTTAGGGGCCAACTCCGACCTACCGTTGGATGTGGGGTTTCCTCACCGTTCATTGAAGATCTTATGGTGGCTTTGAGTTGTTATTGCTCTCCTTAGGGTCGTTGTCTCTTTGACACATTCCCCGTTTCCCTTCTTTTTCTTATTTGTATACATGTATAAATAATATAAATGTGACTATATACATTTGTACCTGAGATAAAATCATAATTTGTTTGACAAAATTTTACCAGGTGCCTCTATTGCAGTTGTTGTTTTCCAATCACTTGAAAAAAAAATTTTGTTCCTGTTGAAGCAGACTTGCGTTCAGTTTTGCTTCAGAAAATAATTGTTGTCTTTGGGACCCATAAACTTCCAAGTTGTCCTCAAGGTAAAAAAATACTTTCATATTACTGACCTTATTACATCATATGTATCAATCAAGGCTAGGAATCCATCAGGGAATGATACAGCGTAGGCTACAAAAGCTGCTAATTCACTATGTGAAACCTGGTCATCTAAAAAATCTGTTGAAGAAAAGACTTCATTACTTAAAATGTGTCTGAATAAATCCTGCAAAAATATGGATTTTTGTAAATCATGTTTGCGATAATGATATCATTGTGTTTTTCAGACAACTTACTTCTAAACTGGAAGTGTATAGTCTTTGTTTTTTACCTAAACAAATTTTTGCATGTAAATGGCTATTTTATATGAATAAAAGCAAAATATGTTTGTGAAACACTACATATGCCCCCAGCACCAATTTTTTTACCTCTGTGACCTTGACCTTTGACCTGACCTAATTTTCATTGGCATATTTATGTTCCTCTTGACTAGACCTATACACCCACCAAGTATGATAAAACCATCTTGAATAATTCAAAGGTTAAAGCCAAGGTTAAAGTTTTGGACGCACAAACAAACAGACAGAGAGACGGGACAAAAACAATATGCCCTCAGTCCTCGATCTGGGGGCATTAAAACAGTGTCGCTACAACAATGCCATTTTTTTCTTAGTTAATAGTTTTGTTAATTCAGTATTCTACAATTTTTACATCTCCTCTCCCATGACTTTTGAGATACACATTGTAAGAATATGGAGTAAATGCACATGAGACAATGTCTCTTCAAATACATGGTTATCTTTTTTAGAACTTTTTAAGTCTTTGTTCTTATACAGTGAAACTTGATTTAAGAGGTCACCTTTGGGAAGGGGTCAAACTGGCCTTTTTAGAGAGGTGGCCTTTTAAATGAGGTTTAATTCATATGAAATATACTACGAAGGGGACTATAAAAGGTGACCTTTAAAATCAGGTGGCTGCTTATTCAAGGTGACCGCTAAGGAAAGTCTGACTGTATATGTATATGATTGCCTTTTAAATACAAGTACAGTCAAATATTGATGTCTCTTACACTCCAGGGGCCAATGAACACAGTTCGAGTTGCGGGTGTGTTGAAGATTTTAAGTCCAACTAAAGCTGTCGACAAATGGCAGCCAGGTATACCCCTGCTAATTGAACCCTGAATCAATATGGCAAGTGTAAATTTAAGTGTGTGTGTACCCAATACAGTTGTGGAAACAATAGAAATGTGTTCACAATAAAAGTATGGACAAAATGATATACCTCCCCCTTTGTTTCTGATAATACTAAAGACGAATTTTCTCTCCTTCAAAATTTCGGACAGCAACTATATTACTTCATGCACATCTTCAACTGGTGTACTAAAACTGTGCGACATTTCATCAAAATCCAGATGTGGTTTAAGAGAACATGTGCTGACAAGGATCATCCCTTCCCTTCACACAGAAAATATTCAAGGACAAATTATCTCCCCTTCAAAATTTCAGACAGCAACCATATTACTTCATGCCCTTCAAAATTTCGAGCACCAGCTATATAACTTCATGCACATCTTCAGATGGTGTACTACAACCATGTAACATTTCATCAAAATGGAAGCAGCCGTTTAAGAGAACATGCACTGACAAGGTTCGCCTTCTCCCCTTTACCAGAAAATATTCAGACAAATTATCTCCCCTTCAAAATTTTGGGAAGCAACCATATATCTTCATGCACATCTTCAGATGGCTTACTACAGCTGTGCAACATTTCATAAAAATCCAAGCAGCCGTTTAGGAGAACATGCGCTGACAAGGTTCGCCTCCCCCTTTTTCCAGAAAATATTCAGAGACAAATTAGCCCCTTCAAAATTTATTTCGGGAAGCAACAATATTACTTCATGCACATCTTACATTTTGTACTACAACTGTGTAACATTTCATCAAAATCCAAGCAGCCGTTTAGGAGAACATGCCCTGACAAGGTACATGGACGGACAGATGTACGGACGGACGGACAGGGTGATTCCTATATACCCCCAAAACTGTGTTTGCAGGGTATAATAATGTTTAAATTTGAACAACAGTTTGAACAAATGAACAACAAAATGGGTTCAAGACATCCATAGTGTTCGAGCTGTTGCAGTTTCTAGCCATCAAACTTCAAATATATATTTAAGTTCTCTAAACACCTTGTAAATTCTACAACAAAAAGTTTTACTGTGTATTATTAAATACATGTAGATATGCGATGTCTGCCTGGATGTCTGAACAAAAAGGCTCAATATAATTTTTCCTTTATAATAATAACTGATATTATAACAATACAAGATAACTACACATAGCTAAATGTTCTGCCCCTTCCCTTTGCACAAGAAACTTGAAAAACAACATTTTACAAAATATGCAATTCATTGACTTTATGTGCAGAATGAATTTCAACAACTGATGGGTTACATGGGAAAATTCAGAATGGCAAAAGAAAAGTGTGGACATTGGAAGTTCTATTACTTTATTCTGCTAATCCTACTGAACTGAAACTAAACTTACTCAAAACAGGAGCTAACTGTTTCAGCCATTTTAAACATAAAGGAACAAAGTCAATCTTCTCTTCTGTGCCTTTTTTGATAATTTGCTGAAAAATACAAAATAAACCAATTATTTTTTATAAAGCCCCCATGGACAGAAAATTTCCAGATACATCAAAGCCTGTCTGATATAAATCAGACAGAACTCATTTAAATATAAAAAGAAAATCAATCTTTGATAAAACATTGTCAATGTATAAATTTCTTTTGAATGACTTCCCTCCAATTTACATCATAACAGATAGCTCAAAGTATCATGTAATATGATTTAAGAAATAATTCATGGGAGCGTGAATATATATAGTTTCCATAACGAGATCTAGTTGATTATGAAATTTCTCACATCGAGTTAAATAAATTTTGCAAATGTTTGAAAGCGAGGCTTGCCGAGCTTGTAAACATTTGAAAATTTATTTAACGAGATATGAGAAATTTCATAATTAACGTGTTTAAGTTGTGGAAACTNTTTCTCTAATGACTGGACGAAAAATACCGAGGATTGTTTTCCGAATAAATTTGGCGGGAAATGTCACGAAACTTGTTCTCCTCTCTAGAGAGGAGAACAAATGTTTCATCACCATTCAGGAAATGTGAAAACTGGATAGAAATTAGAGAAATGGCAATTTTACCACTGGTTGGCCCTTTATGACAAATATTTTTGAGAGAAAAGATATAAAGTCGTCTTTGTATTCATAGGTGAAACACCCATTTTACCCTATAAAGTATGACGTTTTCTTCTTCTATGACGCTGCAAAAACTATCTTCAAACTGTCTATGACGCTATGAAAATACTCACCAATATATGCGAATTTTACCACGGTTATCGACACAAGGCAATTAAAGGACGTCATATTAGAATAAGAAATAATTCATGGGCGCAGGTTGTTTGTTGGAGATTTACATATGGGTGGCCATTACTTTCATTAATATTTTACTCAGACCATAGCGCAGTGGAGCATGGGGTAAAATAATGAAAATAATGGACACCCATATGTAAATCGACTACAAACCACTAGCGATCATGAATTTTTTCGATTCTGACATTTAATGATCTGAAGGGACGTAAGTGTACACGGTAATGACATCCATTACATGAGATTTACTGAAGTTTTTGTGCACAAAACATATTTTGATGTCATCTGTTTCAGCGTAAAGACTGTTGTGACGTCGCTCATAATGTTATTGGAGATTTTCTCAGGTTTCCATTGTTCTCATATTAGAATGTGTAATAAAACACATGCATATCTTAAATACATGTACCTAATGAAAGGTAATTAAATAAATGTGTACCATTTTTAAGGAAAAACAAAACTCTTCTATTAAGGTACATGTAGTTTTCAGAGTAAGATGAGCACCTAAATACCTGTGCAAAACAAATTCTTCTAAAATGGTACTTTTCAGATTTAAATGAGCCATGTAATATTTGCACAAAGAAAAGAATTGACCAACTACATGTAATTGTTGGTATAATGTTCACAAATTTTCTTTTNATCAAATGTCAGACACAGTATATAAAAAAACTCACTTTCAACCTCCAACTCATGCTCTCCTTTTATTGTGTAGTGTAAAGAATATACAGATATTTCAGTAAATGTTTCCGTTGAAAATGGCGCATAGGTATACGATCTTAAAGCAGAAGAAAAGTAAAACATATATAACTCTTAACTCAAGATTTTTCAAACTGATAGACATGTGTACTTTTTCACGGACGAATTCCAAATTCAATCTCTTTTAACATTCTGCATCTAAACATAACAACTAATTGGAGTTGCAAATTGCAATTTTAAAGAATAAGTGGTAAGGGGTTGAAATATATCCACCATCATCATACTTCTCAACTGCAATAAAAAAGGTGCAAATTTGTAGCAGACACTTATACTAAGTCCTTATCAAAAGTTGTCCATCTTTAACATTTGTGAAAAAAAAATTATGGAAGATATCGGTTTATGATATCTACCGATTACGTCATTTGCTAAGAAACTTTAACTGCCCAATCTGTATGTTCTTTGGGCATTTGTAAACTGTGCTATAAGGAATTTGAACTAAGGTGCATTTTATACTGGACTGTGATAAACCAGAGCACAGAGGGGTACCATTCATGAAATAATTGTAAACAAAAATGATAATTTAAAATATTGTAACTGGTAATCAGAACCTTTTTATTTGACTATTTAGTTGCGGAGATATTGATACAGAGAAAGATATTAGTAGACTCATTATTAATCTGCAAGACAGAGAAAGAGAAAATATATCAAAATAAATTGATTTCGTGACAAGAATTCAGAAACAAGCCAGACCCACAACAGGACATAGTTCAAAACGGTTATTTGAGGTGCAAAATTTTACCCTTTAGAATACCGATACCGATGGTGAAACTCAACAAACAATCATTATTTCTGATGTTTTTATTGCTCACAATTAAATGCCAAAATCTTCTTGGAGTGAGAAACAAATTACATTTACAACTTGATTTAATCGCGTCTTCAAAGGCTAGTTTGATAAACGCCTCCACTAACGACTAGTAAATAATTCGTGTGTTCTTATTTATGAGACAATATCTCGTATAAATCTGTTAGACTAATATATTGAATTTCTCATTAGCTTACATTATTTCAACCGACCTATGAAGCCATGTTCAATATGCCTTATAAATAAAAGAAAGCATAATATCCTAAATACAACAGAAAAAATACTAAGGGGATCAGTCATGCATAGCAAGAGAGACTGACCCTTCTGACTCAAGTGGTCCGACGCATTAAAAAAAATTATGTGCATATTACATTTTGTATTATTTCTCTTAGTTATTTCTTAATTTCTCTTATTATTTCTCTGAGTTATATATATTTCAGTACAGCATTTTGAAAACATATGTCATTTTTCTTGCAGACAAACACCAAAAATTTGGAAGAAAATAGAACCAAATGTGTAGCAATATATAAAACTAAGTGACGAAAGCATAAAAAAGATCTTTGAATATAGCGCCAAAAAGTAAAGACAAATATAAAGAATAGATGATTGAAATATGAAGGGCTATTTGGATGCTATGGGTAGATTTGATATCATTTCTTGATGATTCAGTCAGTTACAATTTTCAAATTTCTTTCAAATTGAAAACTGAAACAAGTGAATATTTGCACAATTTTTGCATTAATCCCGATGAATTGTGTTTTCGCTTTGATCTTTTTTTTAATTTTCATTTTTCAGAATTATGACAGTAAGCTCCACACCGCAAATGTTAAACTTTACAGATTATATGTACATGAAAATAATTTCAAAACATGATGTAGATTTTTAGATTTTACATTTTGGTAAATAATGGCTTAAGTTCTTAAATACTGTAAATCTGTCACAATACCGATATAAGGTTTTATCAATGATCTTTAATTTCTACAATAAATCAGACTGAAATTTCTACTTCAAAAGGAAATGATTTGAATTTTGTGTCTCTAAAATGTGACAAGATCCGCCAAGGATGAAGAGGTTAGGAGCGTATCGTAACTTTTGGCTAGAGAAAACTTGCGGTAGACACATTTACATGATTACACTAGATCTTTTATCGGGTCGTCTCATCCATCTATCGGAAATGACTTGTAAATGGCTCTTGACATATCTCTTCTAATATGGGGATTGGTGCATGTATAACAGGGAACAGGTGAAGTAAACCCTGTCGACACACTCCTGTATCTTTTTTTACTGAGCTTGATAAGCATCTACGAGTTTCAGTATTCAAGTGTCATTTTTTCTAAGTTTTACAAAATGTATATAATCTTGGTACCGATAATGAAACTTGATCTGGAAGTATAACAGTGGGTAAATCATCAAATCAATTTCTAACTTAAGACTTCTTCAGTTTTTGCTGTACTACTTGTCCTTCAGATACTGATTTTGGAATATTGTCCTGTTCCTACCCTCATCGTTTCCTGTTCTAGCTTAACTCATTCCGCGGTGAACTGTTCAGGTTTTGATTATCATTGTCACATTGCTCGGTTCGTTGCACATCCTAATTACCTCTGTTTAGTCGCCATAGTATAACTAGCGAGTTAATGCGCATTTTATACTCGTTTATTCTTTTTTGTGTCATCCCTTGATAAAGATCTATTAGTTCGAAATATTGAACAGTTTTATTCACTTTTTTTCATTTTAGTTCCAAATGATGTTTTATTTTTTTTTTATTTGGTCCAATATGGTGTCTGCCTATTTTACCCTATGCCATATTTTTACATTTGATACCGCATCCGAACACTTATTTTGTTATTTTGTTATGAAACTTAATAATCAGTTAATGCTTCCTAGTATTTTTTTTTCTTGACGCTTGTTCTTATTTAATAACATCTTTTAATAAACCGTTTCCTGTGATATCTTACAAGTAAAGACATAAACACCTTTTTTGTATGAGTAAACTAAATTTCCTGTAATATGATCGGCTTTAATTCTCCATGTACCAATATTGCTTGTATTGAAGTGAAATATAAATTGCACTCAAATGTCTAAATCACCAACAGAATAGCATCGATATATATTCTTTCACATGAAAGTCAGCAAAATTATTTTACACATCATTGTGTCCAATTATAAATCACCTGTCGCTTTTGTGGTCTATATGCAGTAATTTCAATGTGCTATTCATCGATATGAATTCATTTGACGAACCATTGCGTGTTATAACGATGTTTTATTTCTTTTTTATGATGTCTGTTCCATCGGAAAAAGAACAAAAAAGAAAGTATAGAAATATATTCGCACTGAGGATTCCCTCGTATATTATCTATAACATGATTAAATTAATTGACAAATGTAATCAAAACAAAACATAACTATGACAAAGTAACTGTAAAGTGGTCTTTGATTGGTTTGTTACTGATAGTATTGATCCAATGGGAAACGATGTATTATTAATATTAGAGATGCTATTCGTTATATGAGTAAAGTTTCCCGCGGCATTTTATTGACTGAGAGGTGTTAGGGAAGATTCATATTAGATTTTTATGCAGTTCGTAACAACTTCTTTTCTCAACATGAGTTTAATGACTTTTGGTTTGTGTATAAAATTTACGAGTATACACAAAATGATGAGGATTTTTGTAATTATGATAATGGCTATAGTGACAGGTAAGATTCTTTTATTCTTACAGTTTCTTTTTTTTTGTATATTCAGATTATGCATTTTAGACTCTGATTTCAATATTTGTCAATAATGCAATTATTTAAATATGTCTGTCGACCGCTTCCATAACTTGTTTAGTTGTTTGTTTACATTACCAGAAATGAACTAACCTCGTAATACAAAGGGCCTTTTTGCCACGTTCATATCCGTCAAAATGTTACTATCTTGCCTTGTTTTGTCACTTTTTAAAGCTTATCTAGGGTAGGTCAATCTTCATGTCCAGAATTGTAAGAATTTTATAATGATGGTTTAGTGTGTTAGAACATTGTCAATAAATTATTTTAGCAAATACTATTTTATAGGTCATTGTACTCATTTTAGACATTGCATTGAAAATGTATTCGTTTGAACCATCAGGAAGGAATATTAGGAATTTCATAACATTTCGTCAAAAGTTTTCTTCAAAAGGATGTATGAAATCAAATTTTGAAAAAAATATTGGGGTTAGTGTCAAAGACATTTTTCTGCATTATAATACAAAAAAGAGATAAGTTCGAGAATCCGACAAAAGGACAAAAACTTGACAAGTTACCCACATTAATATGGTTAAAAATGGTGAAATCAATTTTGAACTGTTTGATATTCGTACACTTGCGTGAAAAACCAGAATGAAAATATGTCTAAGTTTACACTTTACATTGAATTAAATTATAATTATAATAAGTATACGTAGAAAATCTAACCACTGTTATTACGAAGCCCTTAAAGCTGACGAGTTCAAAAAAAGATAACACTGGGTCTAAGCGCAAACAACCCAGTCATATCCTTCTCTTCTTTTTGTCTCAGTTTAGCCTATATTGTTCTATCACAAAGTACTGAAATTATAATCATGTTTGCTTGAATTGATTAGAAAAATATTCGTTGTTTTTTGTTTCTCGTCATGAACATCGAAATTGACATGAACAAGTTTAACAAGTTGTAAGTGATAGCTTCTATATATTACTTGTTAAATTCTAAACTTTTCAATGGAACATATCTTCAAGGAAGATATTATCATAATTTTTGGGAACCTAAATACCAAATGACAGGCAATTCTATCGACGTTATTACAAGTAGTCATAACGATCTTAAAACTGAAAAAAACAGCTTGTTAAGTAGAGATGCTAAGTAAGAAAACGGGTCCTGGATTGCTGAGTGAATAAGATGGTTAACGTACTTGTACAATCACTGTAGCTTTTCACCTCTGTGGTTTAATTTCAAGCAGTGATTTGGAAATTACAAAAAAAGGTGCACAACAGATCGATAACTCAGGTAACTTTTCAAATAAAATCTAATCGATATTTATAAAAAAAAAAATAAACAAGTATCTGACACAAGATCAATAAAAAAAGTTTTTTGGATGAAAAAAAAATCATGTATTAACTAATTAATATACGTAGCCTTAATAAATGATAAATAAACATGAGAAGACGATTCTATTTTCATGGCAAAGTGTCAGTATTTATTTTTCGACGTTAACATTCATGAAGTTTGGAATTGGAATGGTCTTAAAGTCGGTTGAAATATGTTTCAGAATAGTTAATTGGATTAAAGTGCTTCGAAAGAAAAGGGGTGGTTAAAATGCCTTCGTGTACACCAACTCTTTTCTAACGAATTACTCTAATTCAATTAATTACGCTGAAACATACCTTAACTATAACTAAAAGCTCCAGCGCTTGGTTTTGCCATGTATTTGTACAGACTTTGTTTCATGTGCATTTACTCTATAAAAGTTCATTATTGATGTTTACATTGAAGCTAACTTATAAACGGTCAACACATTTAAATAAAACAGTTGGAATGAAGTTTTCATTGTTAGATTTAATTTTATAATATATTGATATAAACCTGATTCGTCTGCACCACAAATCCTTTGGTAAACTAAAATATAAGTATGTGAGTGGTTTTACATAGCAAAGTGTGATACATAAAAAGACTCGTTGAAAAATGCCGTGACAAAAACTGTTAACCTTTTGTCGCTGTCTAATTAATTGTGACATGAACAATTGATGTTAAACTGAAGTTTGCATGTAAAGTCTCCCGGTGTTTTTACTCAAATATCATATTAATCAATTTGTCTGTGAAAAACCTTGCTGAATTACTAGTTGTCTAGTAGAAACATTTAGAATAAAACATTTCTATTCTGACATTCTCTCTGAGATTCATAGTATTACTCAATTTTCAGTAGAAATCGAATCTAAGCAAAAAGGTTTCATTACGTGCTCGTTCATGATAATCCGTTGCAAATAACAAACGAATAGCTAGAAAATTTGAAATCAGCACAACTTCTTTTGCAAGAATGGGCGAGTGTAGGGTATGAATGATACCAATATTAGGGTTATTAACAAGTCTTTCTGCATTTGAAAAAAAAGAAAGAAAAAACATGCATAAACTTTTTGCGGAATTACCCACAATCCTTTTGATATAGCAATAATGGTGTAGTACCGAACGACTATCAAATGATTTAAAGTGTCAATATTTTTCTTTTTTTTTCATATTTAACTGGTTTGGTTTTCTTCCATAGCTTATACTGAAAACTGTTTTGGTAATAACAAGTGTAATTAGTTTGGAACACAAACGACTTAGAATTGGATATATTCAGCATTTCTCCTTAACACGCATCATGCTGAATGTCTGAGTTCTACTGCAAATATTTTCAAAAGTTGCTTAAAATGTAAACATTAAACAGTAAGCTTAGTGATTGAGTTGGATTTGTTAGATATGCAGGATTACTGAATGTTAACTGCTTATATGGCAGTTATCCTTTCATAATTAAATTAACTATTTTGGCTTGTTTAGGCAAAACAAATAGACACAAATCATATATACCAGATTTATAAATGCCATAAATGGAGACAAGTGTAACCAATAACTTAATAATAAAATGCGAACTTCCATAATAGATCATTATACCATTTTAGGTATAAGATATACCTAGGTTAAGGGACATTTTAATCATTTTTATAAATATATTATAAGCTTCTAGGTAAGTTATATTATTTTGTTTCTGTTTATGTAACATATAAATCCTTACGGTTTAAAAGAGTAATCTCCCCTAATCAAAAGTCTACTACCTTAACTATTATATGTTTGGAATTTTACTGTATGCTTCACTCGACAAGTGTAACAATAAAATCCCCATAATCCCATCGCCGTTGTAATGACTTGAACTACTCTTATGTCAGGTCATTAGGTCGATGAAGAAACAAAAAGCCTGTAAACTTAGAAAAGGCTCCAGTTTCACTCTCTTGGAGGTAAAGCATTGAAGAAATCGGTTAAATTTCATTATTTTTAATAAGTATTGTATTTATTTATAAAACATTGGAAGGACGTTAAATTCGATATATTTGAACAAATAAGACACGATTTCGGAAAGTATACTGTAAAAGGGATATTTTGGCGTGGTTTAAATTTCGCGATTTTGATTTCTAAACCTATTCGCGAGGTCTTATTTTCGCGATTCTCACTTAGGTTTCGTTACTTATGTAATGAGAACAAATTTACGCGAGGGGGAAATTTTCGCGAATAAGTGTCATTCGCGAAATTAGCGAAAATAAAGCCCTCGCGAAAATTTCTCCGTTTACAGTAATTCATTATATGTTAGATGTCCAGGAACATAGTAGTTTTTTTCTGAAGGAATTTTCCTAATGTAAATTGATTTTCATTGAGGAGTTTATCAAAATTGGAACCATTGGGAATTGGCAATAGGTTTATTGTATGATAATTTGGAATAACACATTAATATATTTAAGATAAATACTGTCTAGCAATTGTTATCACAATACCCCCATGGACTAATTCTGCGTTATTGTAGCACTGCAGAGTAATACAATTGCAATACTGAAAGTAGTTTTAGAGATCTTAATATACTAGAGTCAGAAACAAAGTCAAATTTTATTCAGAATACCATGACAAAGAATTGTGTTTTTCTGTTGGATTTAACGTATTGTTATCATTTTTGTAAATCCAATCATTATTGAAACGTCCTTCCTTAGTCAACATTAGGAACAACAAAGAAATTATTTTCTATAAAACTTGTTGCCCATTAATACGGCCCAAGGTAAACAAGTGCAGTATATGGTGACGTCAATTTTATCGACAACATTTGAATTGGAATTATAATATATCAAAGTAATTTTAGAGTGTTTATGGATAGGTAAACGCGGCATTTCAGTCACAAACTCAACATAAAACTCTTTGGATTTCATTCAGCATTCGGCCTCGTTAATACATCGATAAACTTATCTAAAATTACTTTTATCAGAATATACGTCGACAAACTAGTTTTGTTCGAGATTCTGTAAATCTCCTCATGTTACATCGAGATTAACCTCTCATAATCAGCATTAGAAATAATAACATTTAAAGCCTTAATCCAAAAATTGCAAGAAGCACTCATTACAAAAAATATAAAAAAGTACAACAGAAATTCACCGAGTGCAGTTTTGGTAACAATATTTAAAGCTTAAATCTTGCAAACATTAATACCTCGTGATGAATACTAGCTATTTTTGTTTGTATGTTACAAAATCATTATGGCACTGATTGTTCTATGATTTAACCAATAGATAAATATTAGTTATTTATTGTTTATATATGAAAAAGAAAAGAAATGGGGTAAATGTCAAGGAGACAACATCCCAT
>MJUU01039624.1:3084-30337 GCA_002080025.1 Modiolus philippinarum
GAGGGTATAACATTATCCCCGAACTTTCTTCGAAAGTGCGGGGATAATTATATATTTTAGTTCCCTTTGTCTTATGATAGCCCAGAGGAGATACGCTAAATTTGTTGTCAGTGAATATGTTGCTGTCAAGAAGAGGTCCTTAGAACCAAACCATTAAAATTAGATAAAAACATATACAGTGCAAGTATGTCATTAATAATAATTGTCCATTTTTGTACTTTTCTACAACTCTATAATGTAGTTTTCCCATTTAAATTTTCATATCTATTTCTATAACAGGAAATACAAATAAGAAAATATATACATTTATTGTATAAAAGTAAAAAAATCTTTTGCTTTTAGTGAACATTTTGAAGTAGTAATAAAACCTTAACAGTTGAATACACAAACAAGTTGTTAAATCTGTCCCAATCATGTTTACAAGTTAATTTGCCACAATCTCTTTTGTTTTATATACGTTCTTTTTAGTTGAAGTGAGATTTTTAAACACATCCTTTTTTTACCAGAATACCAGTTTAGAGCCAATCTTGGTTCAATTATATCAATCACATATAATTTCATAGAAGTTATACCAGTTTGTGATTGTACATATAGGATATCTGATGTTCATTGCAAATAGATTAATCATTTATTATAACATTATATGTCATGGCAGACAGGGAGCCTGCAAAAGTTATGAACATGAACAAAGTTATGAACAATTGAACAATGACATGTAGTTAAAGGCATAGTGGCAACATCATATTAGGTGGCAATCAAGTATTTAGCCCTCCACAGATTTTTTCAAGGTATATTTTTAAAATGTAAATAAAATTTAAATACCAGACTGCAATTTCATCCAACAAATATGCATACATTTTTTTTCTATTAAATGGTTGATTTACAAACAAAAACGTGAACCCACATGGTTAAACAAATACATCTTTTTATAAAACAAATCATTATTATCTACATCTAAACAAGTACTAATGGGCCTAATTAGTGAGTGATTTTGACAGGGTTTAGATCGAAATCAGTAAAAAACATTTGCCTTATCTACTAAATTAAGTGTACAATGATCGAACAGATAAACAAATATTTTCCGTGTTTTATCAGATTATGTACAGGTCTTACACCAAGTCTATTGTCTATGTTATGGCATGTAAAATCATAATGATTTTCTGTATAAAACAAAATGTCTCAGACACAATAGCATGGAAGTTAGTCATGTTCATCATAATAAACCTTTCATCGGTTTTTAAAAGATCTTGAAATTTTACACTGGGTATTATGATAATATGGTTTTGTTACTGATTTATTAGGTGACCAGTAATGCCTTCACAGTATGATAGTAATCATGGTCAAGTGTCCATGATGACACTTATAGAGATATGTTACAAAGGATTAGCTTTTCTTGTCAAAAAATTTTAAATGTTTATGGATATTTTATGAAAATTGTCCATAAAATTTACAAAATTACCATAAAATAAAATTTAATTAACTATCAATATATCAGTTATTATGTAGTCAAACTGCAGATGTTGTTCAACATATTATTTCTTTGTGAGGTCATAATAAAAAATATCCTAGATTCCAAACCTCTTCCCCACCATCAATTTTCTCAAAGCTCCAAGGAATTTTAAATATTTTTCAACTTAAGAGGGGGGAACCGGCACCCCTGGTCCGCCACTGATACTTATCCTCAGTAAAATTTATCTTTCATTCATTAAGCAACCATTTAAGGAAACAACTTCAATTCTTCAGGGATTTTTATTTTTGAAAAGGATAAAAACGACACATAACATTTGACTTAAAACATTGTGTATTGTTCTAATGTGCAAAATTATTCAAGCATTTGACAAGATATGTCATTTTTATACGTCAAAGGTGAAAAATATTGAAATTAAAAAGATGTCATCTTAATTCATTATAAATATTAAGTTGTTAGTAGAATTACCACAATTCTCAAACCAGGAATCTAAAGGTTGGAACTAGTATAACAAATATATATTAGTCCCAAGTTGATCAGGATTCTGCAAGGAAATAATTTATCAAAATGATGGAAAAAGGTAAAAATTTTACAAAATGATGTAAAAAGTAAAAAATTTGACATGAGCCTTTAAAGCAAAATGCACCAGATGTGCACATTTCCAATATTTCATATGATTACCAAATCTGCAAGAAGTTATTGGTACAAATGACTACTACAAGTCCCAATATCAACAATTCATTCAATAAACATCTAATTGGAGACAAATCTTGGTGTACTGTAGGGATTATATGTGGTTTTTTGGGGCCAATGATATCAATATATGCATGGAATACTCCTGTAAAACAAATGTTTATTTTTCCATTTTTTACTGCACAACTTATTACAAGTGATTTGAATCCAATTAATTACTTCACTTTGCCTGTAACCTGCCAGGGTAATTAGTCAAATACCCAATACACAATTTTCATTGTAAAATAAACACAGCAAAGTATTTTCAGAATGAAAAGTCAATTAGTGCAAATATCATTTTATACTTCCCTGCCAATCATAATTTCACTCTTGCAAAGTAATACATGAAAATAAGTTTTCCATCCCAAGTCGGATTCACATGTAACTTGGTACACATGTTTGCAAAACAGTTTAACTTGCCATTGTGGTATTGTGTAAAAGTTTGGAATTATGTAACCACAAGATTCGATGCCAATTTCCCAAGGGGTTCATACTATTGTATGTAATTTGTTCCTATTAGAAATGTATGCACTAAAGTAATTTTCTGCACTTAAATCTCTCCAATATTATATGTTGCAACAATCAAATATTTAACATTTTCTGTTTCCACTTCTTTATTGATATTGATTTTATACAGGGTCTATTTCTCCAAACTGAAACTTATAAACATTTTTATTTTGTCAAATGTTACAAAAATTTTGTACTCTTTCAAATCAAAGAAATAGTTATAACATAAAGTTCATTCAGATTCTATGAATTTTAAAATGAAATATCGCAATTTTTTTTTAAAAGTTGTTTTTTTTTTTATAAATATTTTTAAAATGAAATATCGCAAATTTAAAAAAAAGCTGGTTTTTTTTTATAAATATAATACTATACAGTTTAACTGGTCCATAGGTGATCGGCTACAAGGCTAAATTACTTTCTAATTTTATTTTTACTTTGTTATCAAAATGAAATAACATTTTATTCGAATACATGAATTTTTTTCTCTCTCTGCCTTAAACCTAGCTGTTACAATATTGAAAGAGGATAAAATCTCATCAAAAATCTAATCAAGAGAAATAAAGGATATCGAGACCACAAATCAGATGGAATAAAAGTTCTCCACAACAGAAATCGGTGATATTGTCACCTGCACCACACCTTTAAAAATCGATTAAAATTTTTTAAGGTCAAAAGGCGATAATTACAGGAGAGTGTTAACCAGACTAATCATAGACTCTGTGTTACAAATGACCGCTACAACACCTCAACAAAAGGACTATTTGACTTTAATAGTGGATACTTCATATCATACAAATGACCCTTGTCCTTTGGTATAATACAACTGTTGACATCCTTGCATTTGTAGGAACTATTATAGTAACTGTAAAAACACAAATTCCTGGGGGATGAAATTTATTTTATATTTTTGGTATTAATCAATGAAATTAAATCCCAATGAACTTATTATTTAAAAGTATTGTTATTTATACGATAGAAATTCTATGAAAATTTATTCTGATGAAATAATCTTATTTAAGGTTAAATCCACTAAATTTTAGCCCAACAAAAATAAATATGTTTTTAATAATTGTAAAACCTAAACTGCATTTTCAGATTATTTATTTTATCTTACTCAAAAAGTGATAAAATGTTTCACAGTTATAATAAATTTAATATACATACTAAAAACAACATGCTAAACAGCAGGAAATCCATAATATAAATTTCTTATATATCTTTATTACATCTCACATTCATTTTTTATTGAAAAACAGAGAGTAAACAATATCTAAATGTTCAATTGATTCACTTAACTCAATGTTTATCTTTTTTGACTGGATGTTTTTGTTTTGTTTTGTTTTTTGTTTAGAAAGACTAAGTACCAGGGAACAATGGGTTCTTCAAATTCTATGAGCATTAGTATACCCTTTTGATTTCTACAAGATATTTGTAACGCAGAATAATTTCCTAAACTACCCACATATTACAAAACTAAAAGTTAAATGTATCAAATACTTCACAAATGACTGCAGATTTCAGACAAGATCACTTGAACCTGATTTGCATATTGTACCGAACATCACATCATACTATGTGTGCCGTGGAATAAGGGGAAATAATTATTTTAACAAATGACAAAGATTAGTAATCATCAACCTTGGAATGACCCTATAGATCTCAAACTGAAATAGGCACAAATTACTGGGTTACATATCATTAAAATTCCTTCAACAAGACTTCATTTCCTGTTGTATCACTGTAAAAAATAAAATCCTATTCCATTCCCATTTTTTTTCACTCATGTGCAATTTCATTGGTTTGTAACTATAAATACAGCATTCAATCTCTCTTCCCCTGCAAATAAGACCATGGATGACCATGGTTGACCATGAACAACCATGGATAAAGCAAGCAGGAACAAGCATGGTTGACCATGGTTAAAGCATGTTCAACAATGGTTATCCATGCTTCTGACCATGGTATACCATGGTTAACCATGCTTATAATATTGACCATGGTCTCACCATCAACAACCATGGTTTCCAAAACAATGACCATGATATACATTCTCATGCAATTGAAAAATGACCGTTATGCATAGTAAATACTCAAATGACATTATCTCAAGTTTTGATTGACCAAATTCTGATCAACGGCAATTAACACGCAACACCCCGGACTGAACATTGTAGGACGACGAACGGCAATCAACAGATCAACCAACACTCCTGCCTGATCCTATTTCCAATTTAGTTAATTCCAACCCCAATCGTTGCAAAATATCGTCTGTTTCGGAATATGCACCTTGACAACTGTTTCCAGGTAATACTTTGTTATATTTACCAATGTACGACTTCAGTATTTTGTTTTGAGTCGGCCATTACATGTATACCGAACGCAGACCTTGGAGAAGACACTAAATGACAATTGCAACAAGTATAATGGAACAGCCAACGTGGAACAGCCGTACTCTTCCATTCATCAGAGACATATAATTAAATGTCTCTGCATTCATTGATAACTAGAAATGTAAACAAACATTACGTCTTCCGCAGATTGTAAATAATGGACTGTTGTTCTCGACGGCTAATGACTTTGATTTTTTATTTCCAATGTGTTGTTCTTTTATGATTTATTTCAAAACAGCCACATCGTTTCATTGACGTTTCCTGGGAAGTACGTTTACGCATTCATACAAATGTAAATAAAGGCATCGGTCTTCCATATTCATACATCTACACACAAAATTTTATGAATGGGAAATTCATTCGGTGATTAATTAACGAATTTGCCCACCATTTAAGTGTTGAAAAGTTCAAATTAATGTTCAATGAAAATACACTATTGAGTGTCAGAGTTTTTTATGAGATCAAAAAGATGTGTACGAGGTTAATCCTGAAAAGGATTCTTTTAGCATGGGTATGATCACTAATGTTTCAGATTGCGTGAGGTTAACCTGGATCCTAACATAGGATAGAATTCTATCATTTGGATAGACACTAATCCAAAAAATTGTCCTACCAAAAAAACTTTCCTATTTTGAAATCATTTTTTTTATTGCTTCATTTCCATAATTTCTTTATCATTTTTCCCCTACAATTTCTTCTAACATCAAAAGCTGTAAAAGAGCAACTGTGAGTGAGCAACCATAAAATTTTTTAAGGTTGGCCTTAGCTTCAATTCTGCAAAGATAGATTAAAAAGGTGCCAAATTTCCACCCACTCAGTCCAACCCAACAGAACTCAGATGACAAAAGTAATGGTATCAATAGAAGGAAAAGAAGCTATGGTACAATTATTACACGTATGTTGGCAAGAATATGACAATTAAACACAAGAGGCCTATGTGATGGGGTGGTGGAAGTTTTTATAGGTATTTATTATTTTTTATATTTGACAATGGTCATGCAGATCTTGGTTCATATGTTTTGAACAGCTTAAAGTTTTTTTTGACAATGGTCAGAAAATGGTAACTTATGTTGACAATAATTGTTGTGATGATGGTCCTCCATGGCCAATTATAGCCAACTATGGACAGAATCAGTCTACTGACCACGGTTGTGAGATAGAATTAACCCATCCAAACACTATGTTGCCATTTTTGTGACAACATACATTGAATACTTTTTGAGATAGTCAGGTATATATAGACTATATATTTATTGTGGACTACTTTTCATGTCCTCGTGGTGATCGACTTCAAGATAAAGAACAACAATAAAAGCGTTGTTCCATTGCTATTACCATATGTATTTGTAGAGACTTTGTCTCATTTGCATTTACTCCATAACCCTTCATTGTTATTCATGCCTTGTCTTTTTCAATTGAACATGAATAAGTAAAAATCTTAATGGTAAAAAGCTGTGGTAACAACTAAAACAATGTTGAATATAATGTGGCACCAGTAGTGCATTTGTAACTGCCATGATCATCATTAAACTACAGTAGAACTTCGATGGCTCGAACTGCAATAACTCGAACACCATGGATATCTCCAACTCTTTTTCTGGTCCCTTTTGTTCAAGTTTCAACATTATATATAGTTCGACCTCGATTTCTGGAACACTCCTGTAACTCGAACTGTTTTCATTGGTCCCTTGGGTGTTCGAGCCATCGAAGTTCGACTGTATATGAAATTGTCAAAAATGAAGGCCAATTACTATAGGTGCACAGCAGCTAGCAACATTTAGCAAGACTCCTGACTGGGAACAAGGAAACAAAGGTTATATTTATACACAAGCTTTTTACTAAAACTTTAAACACCACAAAATATAGGGTCTACCACATTTGAACTTCTACCTCTTTTTTTAACATTGTGCATCCTATTTCAATACAAACATGCAAACAGTATGCTTTAATACAAAGAAAACTTCAATACAATGCTCACACATGTAATTAATTCCATGCAATCCATGATTTAAACATGGTTTTAACACAATAATACACATCCCATTGTATACCCTCTATAATCTTTATCTATTACATAAAAACCAGCAGGAAAAATGAACCTAGTGTATTTATCTTAAAGATTATTGTAAAATATCAAATATTATTTCAGCTTTCTCATACAACTACAAAAGATCAACTTATTTTTAATCATAAGTAGATTATTTAATACAATAAAATATTTAAATCATTTTAGGATTAAAGACCTACATGTTTGCATTCAAATACTGGGTTATAATTAGTAATTATACGATCGAGGTAAATAAATTGTAGCTAAAATCATGCAAATAATGAATGTTACAATCTCTTGTTTGAAAAATTGCTTTTTGTCTCTCAGAATCATGGGACTGGCTAATTTAAAGTGTTTCTGTTAGTCCTATTCTTGCAATAATAGTCATTTTGTGCAGGTCAAGGACTGCCCCATTAAATACACGGAATCTAGTTGTTTCTTTTTGTTGCAGTAAAGACTGACAGGAATTACAGAAGATTTTTATGAACGCTGTTTAATGGAACAATTGTTGGGCAGCAAGAAATATACCCTTTAAGGAATCTGAATTAAGTCATTTGGCATTAAAACAGAATGGAATCTATAGACTGTCCTGCCTCAATCAACCTAATGTAGACTCTGTAATGAAGAGCTGTTTAAAGTTATTACATGATAAATTAGAAAAAAAATATTTAAGGAAGACCTCCAACAGAGAATAGAAAAAAATCTAATAAGTAAGAGAAATTTAAGTTTGTTGGCCATTAATTTTACAAATTAAGAAAAAATACAACAAAAATAATCATCCCAGCCTCCAATTACTGTCAGTAGTGGATAAGTCTGATATACACTTTCCTTAACCAAAGTCTTATTGCTTCCGTAATTAGTTACAAAAAATAACAGATAGAAAATGTCACAATATGAAAAAGTTTAAAGCACATTTGTTCAAAATTTTCAATAACAGTATAAGAAATGAAATATTTCACCTGTTAAATACACTTTAAGGTTTTATCTTGGAAATATATCAGAGTAATTACATTCATTTTTAAAATTCAAATGGACCCGTTTTCTTAATGCATTGTAAATAACAGCTAATAAACCATGAAATGTAACAGTCATATAAATGACATATTCCAGACAAATGATTTATGCTGAATAGGATAATTTATAACCAGTGACTACAATGTTCATTAAACACAGAATGTTCCTAATATCAAATATTGTTACATCTGTTTCAAAAATAGAATATCACTATACCCCCAAACCCACTTGAACCACTAAGAATAACAGTTCCAATCTAGCCCACAAGTATACCAGTCCCCCTTCAGCCACCAAGTGCAACAGTACCACTCCTGCCACCAAGTGTAACATTCCCACTTCTGCCACCGAGTGTTAAAGTCCCACTTCTGCACCAAGTGTAACACTCCCACTTCTGCCACCAAGTGTAAAACACTCTCTTCTGCCACCAAGTGTAACGGCCCCACTTCTGCCACCAAGTGTAACAATCCCACTTCTGCCATCAAGTGTAACAGTCCAACTTCTGCCACCAAGTGTAACAGTCCCACTTCTGCAACCAAATGTAACAGTCCATGACTTCTGCCACCAAGTGTAAGGGCCCACTTCCGCCATCAAGTGTAAAGGACAGTGAGCTTCAGCAGCAAAGTGCAAAAGCACTTCGGTGTCTGAATTGTTTCACAAATTAAATTGTGCAGTGATATAAATAAAAAATACAATATGTATTGAAAATGATAAATAGCTTTTTAAACGAAGAAAATAAAACTTGGATAGAAAAATTAACAAATGCACTGTTGAGCTTGGAAGAATGTTAAAGAAAATTGTATTACCGGTATGCTGGTTATTTGACAATTTGATTTTTTAAAAATATAAATAGTGGTAAATTTTCATAACAAGCACAACTATTGACCTGACATCCTTATCATACTTTATAACATGAGGAACAATATAAGCACTGATCACAGTAATACCATTCAATTTCACATTGAGATTTATATCACTGAATATATTATTTTTTATAATTTATTTTAAATTAATGTCCTAAATGATTAAGTAATAAAACAAAAACCTACATGGAACTTAAGTGGTGAAATATTTATTACTACTTAATCAGGTGTTAACACACAGAGTTATCTCTCCTGATAAAAGGTCACCAACAGCAATCAGCTACTTGATATTTAAAGTAGAAAGGCTACAACCATTGATAACCTTACACTGATAAAACTGATATTTTTGTCTCAGAAAATCAGGAAGAGATTTATTGATTTATAGACACATATTTTTCTTGTAAAATCATCCTTTTTTCCAAAACCCTTCGGCAAAGTTTGAGTAGCATTTTAGCCTCAGAATCTTTTAACATTTGAACACACTCTTAATTATTAATATTCTGTATTCTGTATTGAACTGTTTATTGATACTAAAAAGCCAAGCACAATAAAAGAGAAGGATCTTGCTATCTTGACAAATCTATATAAAGACCAAACTAATCGAAATAATTTACTGACTTTTAGACCATCGTGTAGACTATGCAGTAATGGAGTGTGCATTGCATTATTTGAGTAATGATGATGGAATTTAATTAACATGTCCCCACAACATTGCTCTTTGTCAAACAGGGGAACAAAACAGTCAGCCCCATGTACCGTGCATTTACCTACAGACACAATATATATAAATCATATTTCAACATCCAAACAAATATCATTTTGTACCAACAATGATAATAACAACATGAAATATAACCTGTTCTTTACATTAATGGTAAAATATTCTGTGTTCTCAATTTATATATAAATTTATTCTTTTTTGATGTAAAATATTGGTATTATAATAAATTGCTGAAATCTTTTAACGAGCAAATCTACCCTGTTAGACATATCGCCCTGTATCATATTACGTGTGTTTATTTCACTCTGGTGAAATGATAGAGTTTAATTTCAAAGGGAGGTAATTTGAATGACAATTTTGTAATAGATGTTATTTTATGGGATGTTCACAGCTGGGTACATTAAAATCCACTGTTATCAGATTTTACATTATGACTACCTGAATTTTATTTGACAAAATTTAATATCATTAAAGTGATGTAAGTAAACAGCTGTGTATAAAAATGAAACACAGCTTAAAATTGTCTGAATCATTGCAGTACTGTGTGCACCACGCGGTGTGAACTTCCTTTCAAACCTGAGTCCGGAAGATTATGAGAAATTAAAAACTTTCCCCAAAGGTCTTCCATCTCTTACCCTGTCCACACTGTATCTCTTACCCTGTCCACACTGTACCTCTTACCCAGTCCATACTGTATCTCTTAGGGACCAACCATTTAACTTGAAAGGGGGGGGCTATGGTTTTTTTTCTAAAAAAATTTTTTGGATCTGATTTTATGTGAAAAAAATATTTTGGCTGCCAAAATGATGAAAAAAAAAATTTCTGAATGAGACTTTCTGCCCAAAAAAATAATGTTAATTTTGAAAAAAAATATTTTGTTGATACGCGTGCAAAAAATAAATAATTTGTTTCGCGCGACGCGCGAAAAAAATTTTCTGTCCAGGAAAAAAACCATAACCCCCCCCCTTCAGGTTAAATGGTTGGTCCCTTACTCTGTCCACACTGTATCTCCCCTGCAAAATGTGACCATGGATGACCATGAACAACCATGGATAAAGCAGGAACAACCATGGTTGACCATGGTTAAAGCATGGTTGACCATGGTTCAACCATTGTTATCCATGCTTCTGACCATGGTATACCATGGTTAACCATGCTTTAATATTGACCATGGTCACACCATCAACAACCATGGTTTCCAAAACAATGACAATGGTTGAATCTGACTTATCCATGGTCAAGTCTGCAATGACCTTGGTTAACCATTTAAAATGTGTTAATAACTTGTGAAATCAAGGTAGATGTGCCGAAAGTGAAGAGGAACTGTAAGGCTAGTGAAGGTAAACGGAGCCAAGTTTAATAGATATAATAACAAATTCAAAACTTTTGATTATAGCTCTTATATTAAGCATTGGTCAACCACTGCCACTGACTATGGTAAACCATGGTCATGACCATGGTTGACCATGGTTAACCATGGTTTGATAAAAACCATGTTTAACCATGGTCAACCATGGCTATATAACCATGGTTAACCATGATTGTCCATGGTCAACCATGGTCACATTTCGCAGGGGGTCTTACCCTGTCCAAACTGTATCTCTTACCCTGTCCATACTGTATCTCTTACCCTGTCCACACTGTATCCCTTACCCTGTCCACACTCTACCCCTTACTCTGTCCATACTGTGTCCACACTGTATCTCTTACCCTGTCCATACTGTATCTCTTAGCCTGTCCACACTGTATCTCTTATCCTGTCCACACTGTATCTCTTACCCTGTCAATACTGTATTGCTTACCCTGTCCACACTGTATCTCTTACCCTGTCCACACTGTATCGCTTACCCTGTCCATACTGTATCTCTTACCCTGTCCATACTGTATCTCTTACCCTGTCCACACTGTATCTCTTACCCTGTCCATACTGTATCTCTTACCCTGTCCAGACTGTATCATCACAAAACTATTGCACATTAAAGTCCATTCACTCTAGATTTATCATTCACATATAAACCCTATGCAGAATTGTTCCTGAATTATCACACAATTCCCTGCAAAATGTGACCATGGATGACCATCAACAACTATGGATAAAGCAGGAACAAGCCTGGCTGACCATGGTTGAGACATGTTCAACCATGGTTATCCATCCTTTGAACCATGGTTATCTATGCTTCTGACCATGGTATACCATGCTTATAATATCGACCATGGTCTCACCATCAACAACCATGGTTTCCAAAACAATGATTGTGGTTGAATCTGACTTATCCATGGTTTAAGAAATCAAGATAGATGCACCAAAGGTGAAGAGGATTCCTACAGCTAGTGAAGATAAACAGAGCAAAACTTAATAAACATAGTAACATCAACTAACAAATTAACAACTTCAAAACCATTGCATATAGCCCTTTTAATAAGCATGGTCAACCACTGCCACTGACCATGGTTGGCCATGCTAATGACCATGGCTGACCATGGTTAATCATATAGTTGGATCGAATCCATGGTCAACCATGGTGTCCCACTTATCTAAAATTATTAAAACCATGGTCAACCATGGCTATATAACCATGGTTAACCATTGCTGTCTATGGTCAACCATGGTCACATCTCTCAGGGGTTTTATCACCCATGAGGTGGCTTGATTTCACATTTATTTCGGAATGTGATTGAGTCCTGAATAGTTTTGATCTGAACAATTGATGGATGGAAAGAGTCTAGATATGCACAGCGCGATTATCCTAAAATGTAGCAAAATGAAAACAATAACATGTTTAATCTGAACACTCTTTCTGCATATTTTGCATATATAATTTTTTGTTGTATTGACAAATGGTATGCGATAATCAAGTAATAAGCCATCGCCTGATTTATCTAAAACAAAATACAAAAATTTGAAAATACATGTTCCGAATTAATTGTTTTTTTTTACAAAAACAGCACAATTTCACTGTATCATAACCTGATGTCATATTAACCACCAGTTAAAAAAAAAATAGAAAAAAATCCATTTCTAAGCCATGTAATTGTTAGTGACAACATTGAGTAGCTCTCCAGACATAAAAAATACAATTTGAGATTTATTCTATTTATAACCTGTCAGAATATGCCTACAACCATATCAATTTGAAAATACTTTAATTAGAAGATCAAACACAGACATGGATAGATGATACTGATGCCATACAAAAGTTGTTGTAAATCCATTCATTATCTACCAAACATGGCTGTCTGAATTTCTGACACATGGTAAATACAGCTTGATTTTATAATTGGATTACATCAGACTTACATACATCCTACACTCCATGATAAATCTCTTTGAAGTCGGCATAACAACACTCTTTTCAAAAAATGAAAATTAAAACAAGAGAGATAACTGTTCATCTGTGCCCCTGTGAGATGAAATTCATGACCTTATGAACTATCATGAATGATTCACGAATATTCATGAATGATACATGAAAGTTCATTATAATTCATGTATGAATGTTCATGAATTATTCATAAAAGTATTTTATGAATGTCCATGAAGTTTTGATGAATCATGGGTTGTTCATAAAATTCATGAATTATTCATAAAAGTATTTTATGAATGTTCATGAAGTTTTGATGAATCATGGGTTGTTCATAAAATTCATGAACTATTCATAAAAGCATTTTATGAATGTTCATGAAGTTTTGATGAATTGATGGTTGATCATTAAAATTCATGAGTTGTTCATAAAAGAATTTTTTCAAATGTTAATGAAGTTCTTATGCATCATTCATTGAATTTCTTAAACATTTATAGGTATTCATGAATTATTTAAGAAATAATTAACTGTACTTATATAATATTATTTTAACCACTGGTCAGCACTTTAAGGAGTACATTGTATATTCAATATTCCGAGTATCAATTATCTGAGACTTATTAAATAATATTATGAATGTTTATGAAATTTTGATGAATTTTCATGAATTTTGATGAAGTTAAGTGAATCATAAATATTATAAGTATCATAGACTTTTCATAAAATTGATAAAGTTTTACTGAAACATTAAAATACTTATGTAATGTTCATCAGTCAGTAATGCTTTTTGAATAATTCAAGAATTTTATAAACTGGATCTTAGATAAACTTAACACAAATGCAGACAACAGACAAACAAAAAAACTGAATTCAAAAAATCTATTAATAAATTTTATGACATAAATGGTGAATTTTACATCTTTTCTAACCATACCAATCAATTCAGAAGATCTGATTACCCTAGAATTGCCAACTAACTAGTTTTTCATGAAAGAACAATTTTATTTTGCAAAAGTATTCTTCCATATACTTTACATTATAATTATCTCCCTTTTTAAAAATAGTAAAGCATTTTATTGGATATAATAGATTCATCAATATATAATGAGGTGAATACATATTAAATATGTGGAGTTAAAATTAGTTAGAGTAAAGCCTGTCAAAGATGTTGGAATGCATTACAGGATCCATTAGTGAAGACATTAGTATGATTCGACCATCCAAAACCTTATGGAAAATCTGCCCTCCAAGGACTAATCATTATGTAATCGATATGAATATTCATGAATATACCAAAGGATTCATCATATGTTCATGATTTTTTTATGAACTGTTTATGAATATATTTCATGAATAGTTCATAACATTTGATGAACAATTCCACATGAATGTTCATGACTTTTAATTGTTCATGAACAATTCATGAAGAGAAAAGTTCCTGATCATTATTGTTCATGAATAGTTCATGAATACAGATACTCTCATCCTTCATGAATTGTTCATGAACAAAAAAGATCGTGAACTTTTTTCTTCATGAATAGTTCATGAACATTGCAGTTCATGAAGTTTCATGTCGATTTTCAGTTCATGAATTGTTCATTAAATGTTCATGAATAAATTATGAACTATTCATGAAATCTGTTCATGAACAGTTCATGAAATGTTCATGCATATTCATGAATTATTCATGAGACTCTGACAGGGGTACGTTTGATTGATGAACAGGAGATTCAGGTATTCAGCAAGATCAACAGGGCAGAGGAAGTAATCTGAAATAAGTTGCCATTAATGACTGAGTAAACAACAATGCTCATATAAGTGGGGTAATAACCTCGAGGTAATAATAAATTTCCGAACAGAATTGTTAAGAGTCAAAGTCCAAGAGATCATACACAGAGCAGGTGGAATACCATCGGAAAAACTGTCAACTGCAAGGGTCCTGCCCGACTAATGGTATGGACTATAAGGTTACAATCTATGTTCACCCTGTAGGACATTTGTTAGAAGAGGCAAAAACTCACAAAGTACCCTATATAAATTTAAGCATTTCCAAGTATGGAAAGTCATGTTCAAAATTTGACATCAACACTTAAGTTCTCTACCTCGAAGCTAGAAAAATATGAAATTCTTGACTACTTAATTTTGAAAAAATATAAAATGCAGAAATTTGTCAAAGCTACATTTATTTAGGTATGTTTACCAAATGATAGCGTTAATGATATACCCTGATACCCCTTGTATTTTCCACAGACATTCACACTCCCGCTTAAAGAATTTACATTTCAAGGACATTACTGATGTTTTCACCTTTTTTTTCTTCTGACGAACCCCTTTTTAAATACTGCAGAGATGTTATTGTTGAAGGTCATGTGCTGTCATTTCTTTATTTTTTCGACATGTACAATTCCACCAGACATAGTTACCAAATATACGATTTTTCCATGTTTATCATTGACTTAGTTTCTATGATAGTAATCATAATAAACATTTTCACACAATGTAGCATGGAATTCAGTCAAAACAAACAGATTAAAAATGCAATAAAGTACACTACCATTTTAAAAAATAATAGAAAATTCCTTTGTCGTTACAGACTGTGGCATCAACTAATATTGACTGTGTCTTCATAAAATCATATTGAAATAAAGTAGACTAATATGTCTAAGTCAGAAATGAAAAGGTGGTTCTCATGACTTATTTTTTACATTAGGACAAATGTGCCGGAGTGATGAGATACATAGTACATTTAATTGCAATATGACAGAACTTCCTCAGGTCCAGTTTCCAATGTTTTATATTTTTACCAAATATCCAAAAATCAAAGTTAGTTGCCAGATCTCATGGACCTATAGTACGTAAGCTGCCAATAGCATTTCTGCCATTATTTTTATTTTTCATGTATTTTTTAATTATTTTTCAGATTTATGGAAAATGTTGAAAGCTGGCACCAAAAATCAGATTCCTTAGAGAAACAACTGTTGGAGACACTAGTGTAAAGATATATGCAAGGGAAATAACTCTTTGCCTAAGAAGATGTTAAATGTATAGCTTTCTGAAGCATGAAAAAAAACATTAAGTTAAAGATCACACCTTTAATTGAAGAGGCTTTTGATTCTTCTAGTTGAGTAAAGGCCAAATAACGAAGGTCGAATTTTATGTATAACAGTAAAGAACACTTGCTGTGACCAAGGAAAACTTCAAACTAACATCGATATTGTGTCTAAGATTTTTTTTCCTTTACTTGTTCGTATATAAAAGGATAAATTAAATATGAATAGCCCAAATACAAAAATCTGCCTGCTATAATCCTATAAAATATACCACTAAGAAATAATTAACAAATATCTTCCTTTTTTCTGCGCTTTTAAATATTGAATGCACCAACGATTCTGGAGTTTATTGGGTTTAATGTACCCAATTACATTTTCCGCATTTAATGGGATGTCTGAAAATGTCAGCAGGATTCCTCCAGGTTGTATAAAGTCAGCCCAACAATTGTTACAAAAAAAAAATAATCAAATATTTATTAGAACTTTTGTGCCAGGGAGAGACACATTACTCTATGTGCATAAAATGTATACATGCACAATAAAATATATACACAGGTTGGAGACAAATAAAGGCATATTTCTTAATGAGGCCATGAAGGGGAAACTTTTAATAAAGCAAATCAAAGATTTTGAATGAAAAATATTCAAATTGCATAATTTAACATAAAAACATGATGTTCAGGAAAAGAATTTGTAGGAATTTTAATTTTGAAATCTATTCTTATAATATTGCCTAACATGGTTACGGATAATTCCCGACCTTTACCAGCATTGTTTGCTCACCTCATAAACGTATCCATAAAATCTCATATTTGATGTTCAAATCAATTTTATACCCATAAAATTACTAAATCATAAAAAAATCTCGCAAAGAATATTAAATCACCATGTAAATAAACACAAAAAAATAAAATATGAAAGTGGCGATATTACTAATTAATCAGACAATAAAATGTCTGAAATTCAACACTGTAAAATCAAGTGTAGGAGATGGCAATCATCCAGAACTAAAAAAATTGTCAGAATATTGTTTTATAACCCAATTATTTGATGTCTGAACTAATAATCCATAGAACAGTTCGGCTAAATTGTATTTATGGGCACTTGAAATAGAAATTGATATTTTGTAAGAGTTCCAACCATTTATGAATGATAAAATGAATAATAATACCATATTTGACTGTCCCTGTTGTGTACTATCGCTTGATTTATATAAATTGTCAATATAATAACTTCTTCAAATCAAGAAAAACTGTTCAATTAATTAAAGACTATTTTGATTTCAAGAGGTTAAATATGGACAATTTTCAGATGCAATACATGACACTAAATGCCTAATTCTATTACTGTAAACGTGGAGATTTCCACGTAAGAGTAATGTTCACTTATTTAGCGATTGGGAATTTTACGGGAGTTTAACAAACATTTTACAATCAAATTTTGAAGATCCGCGAATACTGTAACCACGTGAAAGGTTCGGGTATGACAATTCGAGAAATTAACCCCCCCATGAAAATAACCATGTTTGCAGTATGTATTTTCAATATTTTTGTCCTCTTCCGATTTGTGACCTGACCCATGTCAACCATCATATTACCATTGCTCACCCCTGACAACCTTCAGTTAAACTGTGGTGGAGGTGCTTTTTATGTGACTGTCACCATGAATTTTGATTTTTGATAACCATGGTTGACCATGGTGAATAGGTTGACCATGGTTAACCAGTGTCATTAGATCAAACCATGGTAACCATGATGGTCAGTTTACAACCATGATGAATCTTGGAGTGATCCATTGTTCAATTAAAATAAAAACCTGGACATAGTCACACAAAATTTAAATAAAAAATGCAAAATTTTCCCTATTTACATGTACAAGGAATATAATCTTGCTTTGCCTAAATATAGAGATAGAAATTGGGTTTCTGCCCTTTATTTTTCGTCTTAACCAAACCAATTTTTTATCAGCAATGAGCTATTCTTTTATACTAGTACCACAAAACTACAATTTCTCAAATAAAAATCAGCATAAGTTAGTGTTTAAAACATTATTTGTTTGAAGCAAATTATTTATTCTAAAAAATACTATGCAGTAAAACTAAATGTAGCTTACTAGCTCACACTTAAGCATGGTAGTCTGTCATGGTTTCAAACATGACTCACAGTAATTGGCCATGGGTTCAAATATGGTTGACCACAGTTGACAATGGTAACCATGATAAAATCATTACTTCCAAAAAACATGGATAACAATTGTTTCAATCATGGTTTANAGCCAAGGGTTACGATCCACTCCTCTCTTCTTATAAGAGCAGAGGAGTGGATTGTAACCCTTGGCTAGCGGAGATGTATTAACAATGGACATGGTTTTTTTACACAACCCATATATAATGGATAGAGACATTAGCAATTAATAAGAGTAATGCAGTTTGTTGGGAGTTATGTACAAGAACACGTGAGTATATATTTAATCCTAAATACCACCCATACAAAAAATGGATAGAGACATAAGCAATAGGAGTAACACAGTTTGTTTGGGGTAATATTACTTCATCTTATTTATAATCTCAAAATTCCTGTAGTGTGAAATTAAACACAACTCGGTGTACTTTGCCATTAACGGACAAAAGAATTCAATTCATGTTACAGCATTTTCATTTTAAATCTTTTACAAATCTGATCATCTTATTAGAATCGTAAATGAGAAGTTAGTCTCTTCTTCTCTCCGTAACTACAAATAAATCATCTATAATTAGGTACAAATACCTGTAATTTATTTTAAACATTTTCAGAATATTTAAATAAATGGAAACAAAATGTGCATTTGATTTGTTGCATTAAAATGGTCTTCAGTTACATCTTTTACATCCTCGGAATTGCAAATTAATTTAAGTGGTACTTAACTCTCAACAATTATACAGTATCTACTGGTTTAACTCATTTTTGAAACAATTGGTCTGCAGCAGTTGCTCAAATAAGACCATGGATGACCACGGTTGACCATGAACAACCATGGATTACAAGCATGGTTGACCATGGTAAAAGCATGCTCAACCATGGTTAAAAATACTTTGAACCATCAATTGTTATCCATGCTTCTGACCATGGTATACCATGGTAAACCATGCTTGTAGTACTGACCATGGTCTCACCATCAACAACCATGGTTTCCAAAACAATGCTCATGGTTGAATCTGACGAATTCATGTCAAATCACCCCACGGAAAAATCGCCCCACAATTTTTCAAAATCACCCCACTTCCAAAATGTGTATATACTGTTTTAAAAATCGCTCTACTGATGTAAAGATCGTCCCATTGATGTTAAAATTGGCCCACTCATTGTCAAAATTGCCCCACTTTCAAGATGTGACTTTTATGCTATAACGCACTGAGGTTGTTAAAATCTCCATACTCATTGTCAAAATTGCCCCACTCATTGTCAAAGTCACCCCACTCATTCTCAAAATCGCCCCACTTTCAAGATGTGACTTTTATGCTATAACGCACTGAGGTTGTTAAAATCGCCCTACTCATTGTCAAAATTACCTCACTTTCAATATGTGACTTTTATGCTATAATGCACTGAGGTTGTTAAAAACGTCCCATTGATGTCAAAATCTGTCTGGTTTTGAAGGAAGTTCCATGCAAGATATATGTTTTTATTAGTTTTGCTTTAAGTACACGGATAAAAAAGGAAGTAGAGCACCTAGAAAAGAGGTCAAATGCATAACCCAGACGAAGTCCAAGTACAGAAAAGCAAGTATTCGTACATATATTTCAAACCATAAAGAAACAGTCACAGGATGAAAGTACAAAATATAATTGACATTAGCTTGTAGTTTATTTGAGAAACAGACTTAAGCAAAAAAACTTAACCTGGTCACTGTACCCTGAAATTGAGGTCAAGGTCAAAAGCCATATCGAAGACTGACATGTACTAACCAAGACCAAGCTATATACCAAATATCATTGACCTATAGCTTGTAGAAACACTCACTTACTTGAAGTATTAATTGTTTGTTAATAGTGGCATTTCAAAAGAAACAGTAGAGATAATATATCATAAAGGCAAGAAAATACACTAGAAAATACAAAAAATAATATATTTCACCATTTTGGCGATATTGACACTGAAAGTGGGGCGATTTTACATTATATATAGTGGGGCGATTTTTGTCAGAAAAGTGGGGCGATTTGTTTTTTGGTTATCTCGATGGGGCGAGTTTTCAAAATGGTTGGGCGATTTTTACTTGGGCCATTTTTCAGTGGGGCGATTTCACCTGTTACCAATCTGACTTGATCATGGTCAAATCAATGAACATGCAGTTAAATATCGAGTATGGTATGACTAGGTGTTTTTATATACATGTGAACTTGTGAAGCCTGCATAATATCTAATTCTTAGACTATGCTTATAGACCATATCCAGAGACACTTTTCAACAAGTCAAAGTGTAGGAAAAGCCCTATGTCAAAGAGCCTATAACATCATGAATTGCCACATTATAGAGCCTTAAACATCATGAAATTAAGTTTTTGAAGTACATTCTTGATCATGGGGCTGACATGTTTGTGATGTTTAGTCATGCAGACAAACAACATCTAGCTAGCTGGTGAATCCAAATACTAGAACTCAGAATGAGTGCATAATTATATACTTATATACTTTAACAAGGATTTCAATGTACTTTTTCTATGAAATTCTCTTTAAAACAAAGGAATAATTTAACTGGCTTTGACTCAACCCTGGATTGACTCACTGATAGTGTGGCAGGTGCTGCTAGCGGAGCAGGACATGCTTACCCTTCTGGAGCATCTGATGTCACCCCCCGGTTTTTATGGCAGTTCACACTATGAGTGCCTTAGTTCTTATATCACTTTTTTATTTCCGTGCATTGTAGCTGTCTCTCGTCCTTGTTTTGTCTTTGGTTTTTCTCTGTTGCTGTTTTTGCCATGTCTTTGGACTTCCATTTTTATGGTTTTCGCTTCCCTTGTTCCTTCAGTATTCTACTGCCATATCATCAGTAACAAGAAAGTTTTGAACATATCATTAGTTGCAAGAGAGTTTGTGAGCATAACCAAAGTTACAAGAGAGTTTTCGAGCAATCATCAGTTTAAAAGAGTTTTTAAGCATATTATTCAGTTACAAGAGAGTTTTTTGTCGTCTTTTTATTTCCGTGCATTGTAGCTGACTCTCACGTCCCTGTTTTGTCCCCTTCTTTCTCTGTTGTCGTTTTGCACTTCGATTTTTGTGGTCATCACTTCCCTTGTTCCTTCGGTATTCTACTGCCTTTCATTGCCATGGCAACAAAAGTAAACATTGATGGATCCAATAATGTGCCACAATGCAGAGATCTATAACCAATCTATAGTAAGAGTAATAGTAATTCTAGTCTTGGCCTAGTAATGGCACATTTAATGAGAGGATACCTGTATTTCAATCAGTGTATAAAAATTATGGGATATAAAATTACTGTCTATTCTACAAAGAAAATTAAGGAAGAAAGCAAAATCAATTTTGATTAATAAAGTGCAGAAATAAAAAACCAGGTAGAAACATTCTCTCTGATATCTCAGATGTTATCTCTGTGTTTGAGAGAAAGTACATTTTGTTTACAAGTTATATTCTTGATTTAGAAAACAGGTAAAAAACTGCAAAATGTGCAATAAATTCCATTCTGCCTTATCTTTTTAAGAATGAAGAAATTTCCACAATTCTTACTAAAATCATGTATATATACTGACATTGGAAAAATAAATGACAATATTGCAAACAGACTAATTGTTCTATATCAATGTTCTAACTATGAGCTTGATTTGTAACATTGGGGACACAAAATATCCCACTAAAAACAATCGAACAAAATACTGCAGTATGTAGTGTTGAGCAATCGGTTGAAAATTCCAACCAATTATCTATTATAATCAGTTAAAGTCAATCAACCGATTATCTATTGGTAAAATGCTAACATTTGTATGGTGTAAGGATATAAGGGGATATTTCACAAAATTTTGGCTACCGGTATATTTTTATACATTAAAAAAACATGAAATTTAAGTCTTCTTTCTACAAGTTCTTGTGCTATTTTTACTTACTAAGAATATCATATTCTAATTCATTAAAAAATGTAGTTTGATAAGACCAAAATAAGGCTATTTAAGGACAACAGAAAATTTTGATTGATAAACTTCAATCCATGAATCACATCTAGATGTCCAACCAACTGATTTGAGACTTTGCAGAACATCACTACCAGTATCAAAGTACCCTTCCAACAAAATGTCATTATTAACAGCAGTAGAATACTGAAGGAATGTTAAGGGGAGCATTGACTACAAAAACCGAAGTCCAAAGACATACGGTGACAGACAAAAACAAAGACAAAACAAGGACGTTAGACAGCCACAAGGCTCGGAAATAAAAAGATAACATGAAGAACTAAGGCACTCATAGTGTGAGCTCCCATGAAAACCGGGAGTGCAACAGGTGCTCTGGAAGGGTAAGCATGTCCTGCCCCACTTATGAAAATGATCTTATGTTTCAGTTGGATGCTAAATTAGCAGTTCCTGAAATTTTCCATGGTTAGACCCGGCCCTTCTTTAGGTATAACTTTTAAAATTTTGTGCAGAATTTAAGCACAAAAATTAATATAAATGAGTACAGGATAGCCTGTATCACAATAATTAAATTTAATTTACTTTTTGTAATGATTTCCGTTGGACTGCTGGCCTGCAGGTCAAAAATATTTTGAAAATGTCCCACATAAATCTGTGCAACAAAGTAATCAACTGTTAATTGAATTTACGTAATATCTATTTTTATCAAGAAAACATATATTCTAATTTGTCATTCAAAAGGGCACCTTGATGATATGACTAATTAATATTAAATTAATTAATATTTTATTGATGATTCAAATTCATTGTTTTGTCAACCATTGATTCAAAAGAAATTAAAAACTGCAGAATGACAGGTACTTGGACATGAAAACCAATATCAGTCTTACATTATTTTGGTCATATGCAATATTCATCCAACACTTGATATACAGCCTAATTAAGTTCTTTCCTGGTTTATAATGTCATACTTTGATCATCAATTTGCACATTTTGCAAACAGGGGGGTTGGGGTGGCGGTGGGTATATTTTCCTTGTTGTTCAAAGTGATTGCAGGATAACTTCAAGAACCTGTTAAAAAAACTGACACACACTAAAACCAATCTTAAAACTGACATACTAAATACAGTCAAACCTTTCTTCGTACAAACATTTTTTACATTTGACATAACATATAGTAAAACCTGTCTTAAAACTGAAAAAGCGACATAACAAATACAGTAAAACCTGTCTTAAAACTGACATAACAAATATTAAAACTGACATAACATATACAGTAAAACCTGTCTTAAAACTGACATAACAAAAACAGTAAAACCTGTCTTAAAACTGACATGACAAATACAGTAAAACCTGTCTTAAAACTGACATGACATATACAGTAAAACCTGCCTTAAAACTGAATGACAAATACAGTACAACCTGTCTTAAAACTGACATGACAAATACAGTAAAACCTGTCTTAAAACTGACATGACAAATACAGTAAAATCTGTCTTGAAATTGACTTGACAAATACAGTAAAACCTGTCATAAAACTAACATAACATTTACAGTAAAACCTGTTTTAAAACTGACATAACAAATACACTTAAACCTGTCTTAAAACTGACATGACAAATACTGTAAAACCTGTCTTAAAACTGACATAACAAATACAGTAAAACATGTCTTAGAACTGGCAACCTGTCTTAAAAGTGACATAACAAATACAGTAAAACATGTCTGAAAACTGACATAACTAATACAGTAAAACCTGTCTTAAAACTGGCATAACAAATACACTTAAACCTGTCTTAAAACTGACATGACAAATATTGTAAAACCTGTCTTACAACTGACATAACAAATACAGTAAAACATGTCTTAAAACTGACTTGACAAACAGTAAAACCTATATTAAAATTGACATAACAAATAGAGAAAAACCTGTCTTAAAATTGAAATAACAAATACAGTATCGGACAAAACAGATACAGTAAGACTTGTCTTAAAACTGATTTAACAAATACAGTAAAGTCTATCTTAAAACTAACATGATAAATACAGTAAAACCTGTCAGAAAACTGACTTAACAAGTAAAATTTATCTCAAGACTTGACATTACAAGAATATCAAAACCTTGTTCTCATAAACTTACAAATTAGATCTGTCTTGAAACTAATCATCCTCAGGGGACTAAAACTTGGCTAAGTAATAGGTCTGGAGTTTTTAAAATATTGGCTCTAATGGAGGGTTGCAGAATTCCATGGCATATCTAATACTTGAATTAAAAAAATGCCTTGGAATCAATTCTGTGTCTCCTTTTTAATTCTGTAGTCTTGTGTCGAAGTTGTGACAGTGTTTGCTGTATTTTTGCATTTGTCTGCTACTTAATGTCAATGTTTTATAATTAATCAAGAGGAAATCAAACAGACTGTGAAAGACAGTTCAAATTCCATGTCCCCTGAGAAATCAACTTTTTGCTTGTTACATGGGAAAAACATTTGATTTTCATCTCTGATTTACATCTGAAGATTAAAACAGGAAAAAATAAACACTCAAAAATTCAACGATTAGACGTTCCTTCTTAGGATAAGGTACTACAAGTAATTGGCAGATTATATCATACATATAAGTATGTTACATTCAATATTGGTCAATTAACTACTTCCTTTCTCACCTTCCATGATGCATATCATAGGGATGCACTTCTTCTGTACACCGCAAAACATTGATGAAAAAGAAAGTGTCCCAGGCAAAATTCTTCAGTCATGACACAAAACAGCTTGCTTTTAGAAATATAGATTACATGGTTGGGACCATTTTGGGACGAATAGCAACTCTGAGTAAATCAGCGTAATGTCCTTTTTGGCTTTGGGAAATCGGGGACAATGTTTGGACATTCAGGAGGACATGTACAGGGTATCTAGCAAATTATCCATTATTCAAACAATTTTATGTAGATAAACTAATGTTCTGGTTTCTCAGGATTTCTCGGGATTTCACTTTCAAAAACAAGAAGATAGGATTAGGCCCCTCTCAACATGTATTTAGCACCTTCCCCATAACCAACAGATCAGGAATCCTAACAATCCTGACATGCTCGATATCAATATTTCTAAATTACATGTATTTACAATTTAGCAGTTTAGGGGGACACTTTATGCATGATTATAATTACATTGTATAATTTCTTAAATTCAAAAACAAAAAGAAATACGATTAAAAAGAAAATTGTTAATCATGCAGTATCACAAACAAATATGAAGGCAGAAATTGTTCACAACAAACAAATTGAACATTTTAAGCTTTTTAATCCATATGTAATCAGTATTAATCATGGTTAGCTGCAAAACAATTTTGTCATTTGGTCACCACATCCCCCCCAAAGTTACAACAAAACTACAACCATTGTAAAACTTTATAATTAAACTTCATTCATAAAGATCACATAATGACTCAAACTTAGAGACAATGATAGTGTTTTTACTTAAACAGGATTACCGGCACTACAATACCATTAAAGAGGCTTAACAACGGTAGTACGATTATAGGTATGATTAATGACCCTTTATAGTTCGAATTATTAAGTTACTTAAAATATTTACACTTTATTATAAACATGGTAAAACAGTTTGATGTTAACTGTTTTATAACGAGATAAGGCAAAATCGTTGAACACTTTGACCGAAAACTTTTGTCGGAAAAAAGGTGACTGCACACCTCACGATTTAGATATTTTTGTAAAACAAGCTATTAAAATGTCTTTATTGTATATAATTTTTATACACAAACAGATTAATGGAGGTTTTGATAAAGGGTAATTTACCATTATAATTGAAAATTGTCTTTTTCTAATACACTACAACATTAGAGACAAAGCTATGATACATTAATTCAGTCCGTTCACCATTTGTCCACAAAAACTATTCAAATTTACAGTCTGCAATAAGTCCAACTCAAATATAATTCACCAACCTTAAATCGTTATTTATTATACTTTGTATTGTACAAATAATGGAAAGTCATTTAGGAGTCTGTCACCTGCTAAATCAACTCAATATTCCCTCTTTTTAAAGAATGTCTTCATTTTCTAAATTAATTTTTTTTTATAACTTATTAATTATGTGAAAAAAAAATCATTTACAAAATTTATTTTTAATTAAAAAATTTTTTTTAGTTTTTTTTTAATTAATTAATAACAAATTCAAGAATGTTTTATACAACTCAATAAAATGTACAATTATATTACATAATTGACAATTAATTATTTTTTTTAATGCCATAGATCTTGCAAACTCATCATTAGAGGTTCAAAAGTAACAGTATCATATTACATGAAATGAACATTTACATGATTTTAATGGACTTAGATAGTAAATAACTTAGTCAATTATCTGTGCCATGAGGGGTCAATGTTTACAAATACTTAACTAGCTGTCTTAGACACTGTATCATCAAATACATTTTATTTGTATGGTCTAGCCCAACCATCTAATACACCACAAAATTAGCTTTTAAAATTCCAAAAGTTTCAATTTCAAAGGGACAAGTCGTCATTATCTGTTTGTTTTGTGTATCAAATGTAAACACGGCTTTATCATAACAATTAATTTAAAATTAGAATATTTAATTGTTTCTTTATATTTAAAACAAAGGATTTTAGAATATGTAATTACCTTGCTCAAATGTAAAATTGATTTATGGGGTAATAAAACGATTTTTTCACTTCTTTTTATTTTGTGAACATGTTTAGTCCAAGTTAGTTGTTACATGTTCAAAGATGTCACCCTCAAAGTTAACATGTATTAAAACAACATTAATTATAATGTTCCAGAAATAAACGACCATTTTAATACATGTTACAGAAATAAAAAGAGGGTATATAACAATTAATTCCTTTATTGTAATTCCAACATAACTTAATTTCTGTCTTTGACCCTTTCCGTTCAACGGATAACTATAATAGCTTACAAATTTGCATAAAAATTCAAACTGAATGTAACAACTAATTTTATGTGGATTATTTTTTATTGCAATATATATATATATATATATATATA
>MJUU01039624.1:30377-57207 GCA_002080025.1 Modiolus philippinarum
TTTTTTGTGAAATCATTTACATACAACTCTGCAAGGCTTTTCATAATTGCTTATAAAAATAATTGAAATCATGAATTCATTTCTATAAAGGACCATTCTTATGTTTTACATTTTTTTAATCTATGGTCAAATAAGAAAACGAAGAGTTTAATTTCCTGTTCTAGCAAAAAAATGTGCCTTCATGTATGGTACTGGAAGGAACAACCCGTTGAAACATTTGTAATTTTTTCTTAGATTTTATATATGTGACATAAAAATAACATTCTGATAATTTGAAAGATACGAAGACTGGCACTTAATTCTCAACAGTTAAAAAAGAAACAACCCTGTGATGGTACTGATATGGATCCTGCTGCATGCTGCAATCAAAAGTTTTATTTCAAATCAATTTCACAACAGGTTATTATTACAGCCTGAACTTGTGATGGTATTTTGACTTCAACTGCCAAAATGTCAAATTAATAATCATAATAATATCAGTCTATTTATAGTATCACTATAAAATTCTCATGAAAATTTAGGTAGTGCATTGTTACAACTGCACATCAGAGGTTGCAATAGTACACAATAGACTGAATTAACATAGACCAGATAATTTCTGGTCTATTTTATAAATAAGAATACAATATATCTAATTGGTAATTAGTTTAAGATATTTTTCCTTTTTATTTGATAATAGATTAACATTGATTAAATAATATAATATTAAGAGATAATAGGGAAAAGGGTATTATTGCCATAATCTCAAAAATATAATTTTATAATAAAAGTATACAAATACACCTGAAATTAATTAATAACATAATTCAGTGCATCCATTATATTGTACTTAGTTTTAAATCAAAATATAAACTTTAAATGTAGGAACACAAACAATTTTTTGTTGTGAAATTTTAAGAAAATAAATTTTTGAAAGTAAATGAAATTCAACACTTTTAAAAAGGGAATGTTTATAAGAATGTTTATTCATCTAAATAATACAGATTTTATCTTTTTCACCAAGGTAAAATCTTTACTTCAAATTTGGCTTTTAACTGAATAGAAAAAAACATATAGGGTTTAATAGAAAAAAAAACAGTTTGAAGAAAATGTAAAAGTACAGTTTTATAGAATTATTCCAAATAAATGTAAAACTGGTAAAAAAATGTAAATGGGACATATTAGGCTAAAAAGGACGATTCTATTATCATTCTGAAACAAACAGATTTATGATGACAACACAAAAATAAAAAGATAAATGTTACTTACAGTGTATTCGTACGATTCCAATATAAAGTATGCTTTTGACTTGTATTCGAGCACACCCTTTGAGACATCAGAAATATTCCAACTGATATGATCACAGAATAAAAGTTCGTTAATTTCCACGACATTTTCACAGAATTTGTGGAATTTTAAACTCCAAATTTCACTTGAACACAAATAAACAACTATATTTTAACTTTCGACCACTGTCATCTTATTATTTTAAGTAAATCCATACATTTTGACATTTTAGCCCATCGTTTCTACATATCGTCTTACTACTGTCAGTCAAATGTTGTACAAATATATCACGTGGGAATTTACCTCTCAATGGGAGGTAACTCCAGTAGACTTTTCACCTGTCAACATGTGTATTGCGTTAGCCTATTGGATTATTTATTTTTTTACAAGGTAAACAAAACTGAAATTAAAGTTAAGACTTAAATCCGAAGTCCTGTGAAGTCCACACCCATATTTATTCATAGCTCTTTTATTATGTCTTCAAAAATGAAATTATACCACAAGGAAATCAGAAAATGATTTGCCGTTAAATATGTGTTACTTACTGTTAGAACTAATAAAACTGAGTCTAAAACATACATTTAGCTAATTAAACTGATGCAGTTTCCTGTCATACCGTTTTTAACACAATACACATCCAAAATGTTTTAGAAAAATGTCGAAGTTAAAATTGTTTACAGCCCGTGAACAAAATAATGAATAACTTCAATAAAATCTATTTTTCAGTTCAGAGACGAGAGAGAGAGGCCTGTACCCCGGCAGTATTTTGTGACTTATTTTGTTTATTTGTATTTATCTTATTTTATTATTTTTTTGTGAGGTCTTTTCTCATTTTGGTGAGGGACCGGTTTCGGGCTTTTAAAGCCACCACTCGGTTCATAAGGAAAAAAATAATATTTGTTCCAAAGGAACTCCTATTGTGATGCCTTATATAGATCCCTATTGTTGTCAAAGAGATTATTACATAGTTTACTGGGTTAATCAGAACTGAAATGGAATGGACATCACTGATACATGCAGTCACCCCGATACAGCTTTGACTCATGCGCTGTCCGCGTACGACTGATATGGGCATCACTGAAACAGTCACCCCGATACAGCTTTGACTCATGTGCTGTCCGCTTACGACTGATATAGGCATCACTGAAACAGTCACCCCGATACAGCCTTGACTCATGTGCTGTCCGCTTACGACTGATATGGGCATCACTGAAACAGTCACCCCGATATAGCTTTGACTCATGTGCTGTCCGCTTACGACTGATATGGGCATCACTGAAACAGTCACCCCGATACAGCTTTGACTCATGTGCTGTCCGCTTACGACTGATATGGTCATCACTGATGCCTTCAAGTAAACGACTTATGGACATAACTGATACTGGTGCCTTACGACTGTTATGGACATCACTGACGCTGGTGGCTCGTGCCCTTAATTATTATTCCGACTTTTACGGACATCACTGATACAGGCGACTGTCCCGCCTTTACGACTGTTTACCACTTTTCGGTAATTGTTGACAATTTAATTGTTTCAGGTGTTCCTCAAGAGTATAGACCTCCACTAATATTCGTGTCTATTTATTATCAAATAAGCAAAACTATCACCTCAAACGCAATACAAGAAGACATTTTATCGATGTAAACTTCCCATGTCACGGCGTAAGAGACCAAAGTATCTCACAACCATTTATTGAAGATATGTTTTATGGACTATTGACAAACGTCTAACACCATAATCAAACATTACTACACATTTTAATATTGCTTGAAAATTAATCAAGAATTCTAGAGGGTAATTTCACTATCTGTCAATATGGCTTTATATATGTGCACTTTTTTTCGTATATGGCTTATAACCAGAGGAATCCACACGAAACCATCGTTACCACAGTGTATGGTCTTCACTGAGACATGTTTTATATGTCTCATACTTTGACTGCAATAGGAATTTATTATCTGTAGTAATTAAATATGACACAACAAAAACTAAGCAATATCATGTTTGTATGAGGAACGTGATTACTGTTAGTCATTTTATATCTTTAATGCACTTTTATATGCATTTTTTCATTTGTATTTCACTCCTTTATCAATTGACTGGCTTATTTCAATAATCTACAACTTGACAATTACGTTTGGTATCTTTGATGGTCCTCTAATAAGTATTGGTGTCCGTCTGTAGTCTGTTTGTCCATGTGCTTCTTGTTTGTTGTTTACATTTAACTATTTTTGTTAATTTTACGATAATTTAGTAATGTGCTTATTCATAACGTACTTGTCCTATATGAAAAAGAAAGGAAATGGGGTAAATGTCAAGGAGACAACATCCCATATCTATATTAATTCAAAAAGTATTCCTATACGTAATTAAGCGTTCTGTAATTCAAAACTTTCTCTTATCGACACGGTTTCTTTACATTAATTCAGAATGTTCCTTTATGCATATAAATCAAGACGGACTCTTATGATTCAAATAATTCAGAATGTTGACATCGCTGATTCCCAGCCCGTTATCGCTCTTATTCAGAACGTGCTTTTTAAAAAGCGACAACTATACATGAGCAATGTTATCATTTACCGGTTTATGAAAAGTTCACATTGTCTGGATTGTCGCATTGCTAGGTTGACACAGGAGTTCACATTGTCCGGTTTTCGCATTGCTAGGTTGGCGCAGGAGTTCACATTGTCCGGTTTGCAGCATTGCTAGGATGGCACAGTAATAGGATTGTCGTAATGCTAGGTTGGCACAGGAGTTCACAGTGCCCGGTTTGTCGTATTGCTATAGGATGGCCGGTAGTTCACATTGTCCGGTCTGTCGCATTGCTAGGCTGGCACAGGAGTTTACATTGTCCGGATTGTCGCATTGCTAGGTTGGCACAGTAGTTCACATTGTCCGGATTGTCGCATTGCTAGGCTGGCACAGGAGTTTACATTGTCCGGATTGTCGCATTGCTAGGTTGGCACAGTAGTTCACATTGTCCGGATTGTCGCATTGCTAGATTGGCACATGAGTTCACATTGTCCACTTTGTCGTATTGCTATAGGTTGGCGCAGGAGTTTACATTGTCCGGTTTGTCGCATTACTAGGTAGGCACAGGAGTTCACATGGTCCAGTTTGTCATATTGCTATAGGTTGGCGCAGGAGTTCACATTATCCGGTTTGTCGTATTGCTAGGTTGTCATAGGAGTTCGCATTGAAAGGTTCTGTGTGCACATGTCGGAAAGGTTTGTGATGAGAGTTTGTATTATTTGTCCGATGTATAAGCAAGTTAATATTCACAGGTTTATGTAGTTGTTCACATTATTTGCTTTTATACAAGACTACTGACAGGTTTGCGATGGAGTTCACATTACTTCCTAATGTATAGTAGAGTTCATTATCATTTAGGCTTTTTATCAGAGATACATTATTTGCCTAATGTATAGTCATTTACGACTTTGCATCAGAGTTACATTATTTGTCACTATAATTTATACAAGAGCTGGTAGTTCTGGGTTATTTTAGAGTTCACATTGTCCATTTTTTAGGCTGTACAGACGTTTTTCGCCCAGACTGATATATACCTTGTTTGTGTATGTGTCACAGTGAGAAGCCGTGAGAGAGTCAAACTTTGTGTGTTTATGTGTAGCCAGGACTTGTATAGTGTGCTTATTTAAAAAAATAATTAAGTATGACCGAATTTGGTTTTTACCACTTTGACAGGTGATGAGGTAATTATCATATAATTATATACTAATATATACTGAAATAGACTATCTAATATATCAATACTAAACTATAGAGTCAAATTTCAACCTAATATGTCGCTTGATTTGTATTAAAATGTCTTGTATACTAGACCCTGGGGTCTGGTACGGTATTGTTACATTTAGGAAACCAACACTTCAAAAGACTTCATTTTTTAACATTCTCATTATTAATCTGATGAATGGTAAGATTTCAGGAGATTATTAAATAATTATTTTTTTAATTTACCTACATAGCCATTGGTTCGTTCACTGCACTCAATGTAGTGGTACTGGCATATCTTATAAGATCACCTTAAACAGAGACATATAATTACATGTCCCTGCCTTAAATGATTATTCACAAATTACTGCAAGACCTTACGATAATTTATGTAATAAAGATTATAAGATATCTCCTGCCTCCCAACCCCTTTCTCCCATCTCCCGTCTCCCAGCCATATTCTTTCAATAACTAAGTTCCCAGCTGGTGGCCTCCTTGGATTGGATGCAGACCTGCCAGTCACACATTTCCAAGTGAACAAACCAACGGGACTGTTGTGATCAAGTTTTGGTTACAACTGGATTAGTGGTTTACGAGACCAAATTCTTTTAAGTGGGTTCAATGTTAAACTACGTTCCTAGCTGGCCTCCATCTAGGATGAGGTACTGACATGCGGGTATCCTTTTTGGAAGGACCATCTAAAGAAGACAGATTCCGACTAAGTTTGGTTATAATTGGACAAGTATTTTTTTTTTCTGAAAAGACCATTGAATGTGTTTTCCACAGTGTCCAGTGTTAAAATATATTCCGCACAATTGGATAAATTGGATGAGGTAAGGATATGCCGGATATACTTTTGGACGGGACCATCTAAGGACCGTTGTTACCAAGTTTGGTTCCTATTGGACAAGTAGTTTCTTTCCATTGGTTCCAATGCTAAGCTGTTCCCCGCTTGCGGCCATCTTGGATAAAGTACGGACTTGCTGGATATCTTTTTGGAAAGGACCATCTAATGAACATTGTGACAACGTTTGGTTATAATTGGACTTTTGGTTTCTGAAAGGAAGATCTTTGAGAGGGTTCCCCATAAGGTCTGATGTTAAGGTATGTTCACCGCTGGCGGTCATATTGAATGAGGTTTGGACTGTCGGATAGCTTTGTTTTAAAAGGACCCGATTGTGACCAATTTTGGGTATAATTTAACTATTAGTTTCTGAGAAGATCTTTGGATGTGTTTCCGTAAGGTCCAATGTTAAACTACGTACCCTGCTGGAGGCCATGTACGGACCTGTCGGATACCCTTTTTGGAAAGGACCATCCAAGGACCATTGTGACTAAGTTTGGTTGTAATTGGACGAGTGGTTTTTGCGAAACCAATGTGTTCTCCACAGGGACCATCTAAGGACCATTATGACTAAGTTTGATTATTACTGAACTAGTTATTTCTGAGAAGATGTGTTCCCAGTAACGTCCAATGTTTTGTTCCCTGTTGGCGGTTATCTTTGGCGAGGTACGGACTTGCTAGATACATTTTTTTGGAAGGGACCATCCAAGGACTATTTGATCAAGTTTGAATGTAACTGGACCAGTAGTTTCTGAAAAGAAGATCTTTGAGTTTGTTTTCCCATAGGAAACTATGTTCCCAACTGGCGGCCATCTTGAATGAGGTACGGACCTGATGGATTCTTCTTTTGGAAGGGACCATCTAAGAACCATTGTAAGTAAGTTAGGTTGAAATTGGACTAGTAGTTTCTGAAAAGATCTTTGTGTTTTCCGTTAGGGTTCAATGTTAAAACTATGATCCCTGCTAGCGGCCATTTTGGATGCAATTTTTAAAGGGGATCACCCAAGGACTACTGTGACCAAGTTTTATTCCCATTGGCCAAGTGGTTTCAAAGGAGAAAATCTTTAAATGAAAAGTTTACGAAAGACGGGACGGACAACGGAGTCCAAAAAACTAAATACCGAAGTCACTGTGAATTTACTTTCTGCATATGCGCATTTCGACAACTTATGTCTCTTCAGTGCAAATTAAATCTAAATGTTTGGAAGACCATAAATTCAAAAAAAGTTTAAAACTGACAGAGAACAGATAACCAATATGATCTAAATGTAAAGCCAAAATCAGCTAAGGACAGAGCTTTGCATGAGGGAGATACTCCTTAGTTTTCAACAAAATTTACAAAAATTTAGATATTGCAAGTTTCCAAAAATAATCGGCTTTCGGGTCAGCACCGAAGTACTGACAACTGGGCTGGTGAATACCCTCGGGGACTAACAGTCCACAAGCAGTGGCATCGACCCAGTGGTAACAAATAACTAAATACCGAAGTTACTGTGAATTTAAATTCTGCATATGCGCATTTCGACAACTTATGTCTCTTCAGTGCAGATAAAATCTAAACATTTGGAAGACCATAAACTCAAAGATGTTTAAGAAACTGAGAGAGAACAAATAGGCAATATGATCTAAATGTTAAGCCAAAATCAGCTAAGGACAGAGCTTTGCAAGAGGGAGATACTCCTTAGTTTTCAACAAAATTTACAAAAATTTAGATATTGTAAGGTTCCAAATAGTATCGGCTTTCGGGTCAGCACCGAAGTACTGACTACTCGGGGACTTACAGTCCACCAGCAGTGGCATCGACCCAGTAGTAACAAATAACTAAATACCGAAGTCACAGTGAATTTACTTTCTGCATATGCGCATTTCGACAACTTATGTCTCTTCATCCAAGTGATGGCAAAAGCTCACCCTGGCATAGCACTGAGTATAGATGTACTGTTTGTAATAATTTGAAAACCGACTGTTTATTAGAGATTATCAGTACCACTGAAGAGTTGGCATTTTGACAAGATTGACAAGAGGCTCCCAAGAGCCTGTATCGCTCACCTGGACCATTGCTGACACAGAAAATGAAATTATCTGTTAAAGGATTTCATTTTGAAAGAAGTAACTGAAGTAACTGAACCTCTATTTCATTACTAAATTCCCTGCTGGTGGAAATTTGGATGAAAAGCTGACCTGCGGGACACTTGTTTTTAAAGTGGACCACGCAAGTACTGTTGTTGGCCAAGCAGTGGTTCTTAATGACTACTTAGTTAAGAGAAAAATACTGTATTTTCCTTATGGTCTTATGTTAAAAACCTCGTACCAACCGATGGACATCTTTGTTGAAGGGGGGACTTCCTGGCCTTATTTTGGAAGGGAACCAACCTAGGACAATTGTGACTTAGTTTGGCTATGAATGGCCAAGTTGTTCTATAGAGTTTTTCAATGGTTGCCATCAATTTATGATACCTGCTGGCTGCCATCTTGGCTTGACACAATTTTGAAAGAGGAGGCCATATTGGATGAGGTACATCAGGCCCCTAAAAACAAAGTGAATGGAGATCACCCAAAGATTAATTGAGGTCAAGTTTTCTTTTTCAGCTGGTCCAGTCCTTTCTTTCATAAAAGAATGTCTTTGAACGTGTTTCAGGTGTGTTCACATGTTATAACCATCGTGACCATTATAACCATCTGGACACCTTTTTGAAAGGAAATCTCCAACAGCATTGTTACTGTACTGGTTCTGACTGACCCAGTAGTAAAGAGAAAATATTTGCATGACATTTCTCTCAGGGCCTAATGTTAAACATAATACATGCAGTCATCTGGAGGAGACCAGTTAGGGACTATTCTAACTAAGTTCTAAGTCTAGTTTCAATTAGCTATATGGTCTAAGATGAGATCTTTGAATTTGTTTCCATAGTGTTCAGACTTCTACTATCTTTAGAAAGGTGCAGACCTGTTCGACACCTTTTTGGAGGGGACTAATTTCCATTGTAATGGATCAAGTTTCAGAGGAAAAGACCTCTGAATGGTTTTAAGTCTAATGTAATCTAAGTTTCCCGCTGCTGAGCCATATTTCATAGGATTCTTAACTTGAAAGAACAAATAAAGGTATACTGTGACCAAATTTGAAATAGTTGGCTAAGTGGTTTCAGAGTGAATTTCGATATAGTCAAATGTTTAAATATTATTCCCTGTCGGTGGCCATCTTAAATGAAATTTGGATTTGGACCTGCCAGGCACTTCTTTAAAATCTTTCAAAGAACCATCAAATGATCTTTGTAACACCACAAAAATTTGTCGAATCAAAATGGCGGCATAATATGATCAAGAACATATGGTGGCAAATGTTCAAACAAAATTCAGCATAATCCGTTCAGTGGTTTCCTAGGAGTTGCGCCCACAAAGTGTTCCTAAGCTGTAGCATGCATTAAGTCGATAAAGTCCAATAACTCCTGTAAAATTTGTCAAATGATATGATCAAATACAGTTGGTGACGAACAATCACACAAAATTTAAGCAAAACACAAAATTTAAGCAAAATCTGTCCAGTAATGTAAGAGGAGTTGCACCCACAAAAAAACATGACACACGGACACAGACCATTACTATGTCCCATCGTCGCGTTGCGGCGGGGGACAAAAAATATCCTAGATTCTCGTCTAAGCCCGCCCCAATTTTTTTCAGTCCTCAAATTTTTTTTAATTTTTTTATTTTTGCTCAATTTAGGTAAATTTCATTCAAAATGAAGGCATTTTTCACAAAATTTGATAAAAATTTGAACAAAATTTGCCGCCCACCCCAAATTTTGACAAACAAGAGGCTCTCAAGAGCCTATATCGCCTACCTGGACCATGGCTGACATAAATAAAAGGCATTTCCAATAGGAAAAACAAAACATAAAATTTAGCAGAATACTTTTTTTCCTGAAATTACAGTATTCTTGTTTGGTTTCCATGGCAACACAAAGATCCACCATTCATTACAAGCCATAACAGAACCCCATTCAAAAATAATTTGGGCAGGGGTTCCCCTTATAATCAAGGTAATACATATTGTTGAAATTAAAACATTCAGACCAGAATTCAAATAAAAATTAAAAAATTTGGGCAGAGGTTCCCCTTAAAATCAATAAGGCCAATGTAAAAACTATGTTCCAGATGGTGGCCATCTTGGATGAGGTACAGATCTGCCAGATACATTTTTGGATGGGACCACCTAAGCACCATTGTGGGACCATTGTGCCTTAGTTTGGTTCTAATTGGACTAGTAGTTTCTGAGAAGAGGATCTTTGTATGTATATTCCATAGGGTCTAATGTTAAAACTATGTTCCCGCTGGCGGCCATCTTGGATGAGGTATGGACCTGCCAGATACCTTTTAGGAAGGGACCATGTAAGGGCCATTGTGACAAAGTTTGGTTATAATCGGACTGGTAGTTTCTGAGAAGATCTTTGAATGTCTTTTCCACATGGTCCCGTGTTAAAACTATGTTCCGCTGGCGGCCATCTTGGATGAGGTACAGACCTGCCGGATACCTTTTTTGGATGGGACTATCTAAGGACCATTGTGGCTTAGTTTAGTTTGAATTGGACAAGTAGTTTCTGAGAAGAACATCTTTGAATGTCTTTTGCATAGGTTCCAATGTTAAAACTATGTTCCCCGCTGGCGGCCATCTTGGATGAGGTACGGACCTGTCGGATACCTTTTTGGAAGGGACCATTGTGATTAAGTTTGGCTATAATTGGACTAAGAGTTTCTGAGAAAAAGATCTTTGAATGTCTTTCCCATAGGTTCCAATGTTAAAACTATGCTCCCTGCTGGCGGCCATCTTGGATGAGGTACGGACTTGCCGGATACCTTTTTTGGAAGGAACCATCTAAGGACCATTGTGATTAAGTTTGGTTATAATTGGACTTAGAGTTTCTGAGAAAAAGATCTTTGAATGTCTTTCTCATAGGGTCCAATGTTAAAACTATGTTTTTCGCTGGCGGCCATCTTGGGTTAGGTATGGAACTGCCGGATACCTTTTTTAGAAGGGACCATCTAAGGACCATTGTGACTAAGTTTGGTTATAATTGGACTGGTAGTTTCTGAGAAGAAGATCTTTGAATGCCTTTTCCATAGGGTCCAATGTTAAAACTATGTTCCCCTCTGGCGTCTGTCTTGGATGAGGTATGGACCTGCCGGATACCTTTTTTAGAAGGGACCATCTAGGGACCATTGTGACTAAGTTTGGTTAAAATTGGACTAGGAGTTTCTGAGAAGATCTTTGAATGTCTTTCCCATAGGGTCCAATGCTTAAACTATGTTACCCGCTGGCGGCCACCTTGGATTAGGTACGGACCTGCCAGATACCTTTTTTTGAAGGGACCATCTAAGGACAATTGTGACTAAGTTTGTGTATAATTGGACTGGTAGTTTCTGAGAAGAAGATCTTTGAATGCCTTTTCCATAGGGTCCAATGTTAAAACTATGTTCCCCGCTGGCGGCCATCTTGGATTAGGTACGGACCTGCCGGATACCTTTTTAAGAAGGGACCGTCTAAAGACCATTGTGACTAAGTTTGGTTATAATTGGACTGGTAGCTTTTTTAAAGGGGACCACCCAAGGACTATTGTGACCAAGTTTGCTTCCAATTGGCCCAGTGGTTTCAGAGGAGAAGATCTTTGAATGAAAAGTTTATGACGGACGACAGACACCAAGTGATGGCAATAGCTCACCCTGGCATAGCCAGGTGAGCTTAAAAAAAACTTGATGAGAATCTAGGAGTTATTTTATTACATAGAAATGATAGCAAAAATGAATATGTTAGGGATAACTTAATTTATTATAGATTTTGTTTATACTTTGTATGCATTTTTGAAATCATTATATTGTTTACATATACAAATTCAAAATTAGGGGGTCACCATTGAAATAAGAGATATATTACGAACATTTTTTTCTCTATTGATACATGTTGTATCTATATAAAATTTCTTTTATCAAATTATCTCCTTTGCGTAATTTCTGTTTTCCTTTAAATCCGGCAACAGTTACAGCTCATGTGTTTTAATTATTTTTTTCTGATGAAAGTTTTGATAACGGGATAAGGAACAAAATTTTCAAAATACTTTTGAATTTCTTATCTTTGTAATTGTATGAAACCTAAATGAACAAATATTGGACAAAATAGGCAGAATCACCTTAAAATGACAATCTGCAAAATCTGTAGTCAAAATCACAACTAGTGTATCGATCAGTATATGTAATAATGGTTACTGACTTCTTTAATGTAGCATCAAGTTGTCTCATCTGAATTATTTTGGATTTGATTTTTTACTTTTTGCTATGGACATTTAATTTTTCACATGATGGGTTATACATGCATTGCACGAGATGCATACCATGTAAATGCACCCGGTCTCGCTGGTTATGGTGTTCATGTTCATATGTTCAAGTTATTTTTAAACCTCCGATTCCTAAGTGATTAAGCATGGACATACAATACACAAGGTTTGTAATTCAACTATCTGAAGAAATCTTTGTAATATCAGTTGTAAAACTTATTTGAACCTTGATGTAATGGGTTCATGAGAATTATTTAGTGACATATTTGACTAAAGTAGAACTTTGATGACTCAAACTGCAATAACTGGACCACCATGGATGTCTGGAACCCATTTTCTGGTCCCTTTGTTTAAGTTTGAACATAGTTTGACCTGGATTTTTTTCCATAGGTCCCTAGGGCATTTGAGCCATTGAAGTTCATCTTTATATTTAAAATATTCCAAGTTTCATCACACAGGAAGCTGGACATATTGTAAGCTACAAAACTGTATAACACACTACAGTGCTTCATGCTTGTACTATGAGAAAAACTAGAGGTACATGTACTGCTGAAAGCATAAATAAAGAAATAAAAAATATTTTAAAATAAAAAAGTATTGGCAAACAGGAAGTAGTGGCAAGGCAAACCTGAAAATAGCTTACATGATACAAGTCATCATCATGAAGCTTTACATCAAATATCAAATCATTCCCAATTGTAGAGGCCAAGAAAACTTTGCCAAAAATTTTCATCCATAGAGTGGTACAATAAAAAGTTAAAAAGTATCAGCAAACAGGAAGTAGTGGCATGGCAATGAAAATAGCTTACAGGATACAACTCATCATCATCATGAAGCTTTAGACCAAATATCAAATTATTCCCAGTTGTAAAAGCCCAGAAAACTTTGACGAAAAATTTTCATCCATAGAGTGGTATAATAACCAGAGGCTCCCAGGAGCCTGTATAGCTCACCTGGCTTTCAGTTGCCACAATCAAGGTAACATTGTAAGTTATACAGTTGATCTTCAGTTTCTCAAACTTTCGTAGCTCAAACACCTCCAATATCTTGAACTGTTTTTAAAGTCTGATCATGTTTTATTATATTTCTTTGTTGGGCTTTTTTGACAAAAAATGTTCTGGCTAAGGACCACTTTCGACACCAGTTTTGAAGTCGAGACGTCATTTTGTAAATGGCAGTCAACAAACAATTTTCTCGGGTTTGAAGTCGCAACATCAATATCAATTTGGAAATCAAATTTCATTGAAATAGGACAATGTTGAATTTTTCCGCCTTAATGGCAGCCATTTTAAAAATAACGGTCAACGAATTTTCAACATCAGTTTTGAATTTGCGACATCAAGACCTATTTGGAAACCAAATGTCATTGAAATCGGACAATGTTGAATTTTCCCGCCCTATTTTGGCGGCCATTTTGAAAATGGCGGTGAAGGAACAATTTTCAACTACGGTTTTGAAGTCGCAATGTCAATATCTATTTGGAAATCAAATTTCATTGAAATCGGACCATGTTGAATTTTCTCGCCTTTTTTGGCAGCCATTTTGAAAATTGCGGTGAAGGAAAATTTTCAATACCAGTTTTGAAGTCGCAACATCAACATCTATTTGGAAACCAAATTTCATTGAAATCGGACCATGTTGAATTTTCTCGCCTTTTTTGGCAGCCATTTTGAAAATTGCGGTGAAGGAAAATTTTCAACACCAGTTTTGAAGTTGCAATATCAATATCTATTTGGAAACCATATTTCATTGAAATCGGACAATGTTGATTTTTCCTGCCTTTTTTAGGGGGCCATTTTGAAAATGGCGGTCAAGGAACAATTTTCTACATCAGTTTTGAAGTCGCCACAGCATGGCAAACATTTCATCAACTTAACCTTCATCTTCTATAGTTTTGGAAATAAAAGATGAAAAATACGAAAATTTTAAAAATTTGGTGAAAAAAGGGCAATAACTCCTACAAGGGTTTATGGATTTCTTCAAAATTTCAGGGCGGGTAGATCTTGATATGCTGAACAAATTTTGCAATTTACACTTGACCTCTATCTGTTACACTTTTTGAAATAAAAAATAAACAAGAGCTGTCGCCGAATGGCAGCCAAATATACCCCCTGCTCATTGAACCCTGAATCGATATGGTAAGTGCAAATTTAAGTTGGTGTGGACACATTACAAGTATGGACATAATGAATAATCTTCAAGAAAGAACTTTTCACAAGAGTTACAATGAAAATAATCTGTCGAAATCAGACAAATAAAAAATTCACCCTCTTTTAGCCTATTTGACATTTTACACAAAAATCATAAGCATTAGAGAAATTTCATTACAACACTTTGAAAACAACTTTTCAAGAGGATTACAATGAAAATAGTGTGTCTCTCCAACAGTTTGATTTCACAATATCTACGCTTTAAATTATTTCTCTGAAAAAAAAAAGAGATCATTGCAGAAGGAATCAACTAAGAAAGTTGCAGTCAAATGATCTCCCCTTCCTGGTTAACGACAATATATATAACTATATTCCTTCATGCACATCTACATATAGTGTTCTTCTTTTGTGTAAAGTTTCATCAAAATCCTTCAATTGCTTTAAGAGGAGTTGCACTTAAGAGGTAACCCATACATAGGGAATCAACTAAAAGTCAAAGTGCGATTATCACCCCTTCCTGGTTTCGGACAATAGATATATTGCTTCATGCACATCTCCTTATAGTGTCCATCCTTTGTGTAAAGTTTCATCAAATTCCTTCAAGTGGTTTAAGAGGAGTTGCGCTTACGAGGTAACCCATACAAAGGGAATCAACGAAAAGTCAAAGTCGAATTATCTCCCCTTCCGGGTTTCGGACAATATTTATATTCCTTCATGCACATCTTCATATAATGTCCTTCCTTTGAGTAAAGTTTCATCAAAATCCTTCAAGTGGTTTAAGAGGAGTTGCGCTTACGTGGTAACCCGTACATAGGGAATCAACGAAAAGTCAAAGTCTGATTATCTCCCCTTCCTGGTTTCGGAGAATAATTATATTGTTTCACGAACATCTCCTTATAGTGTCCTTCCTTTGTGTAAAGTTTCATCAAAATCCTTCAAGTGGTTAAAGAGGAGTTGCGCTTACGAGGTAACCCATACATAGGGAATCAACGAAAAGTCAAAGTCCAATTATCTCCCCTTCCTGGTTTCGGACAATAATTATATTGCTTCATGCACATCTCCTTATAGTGTCCATCCTTTGTGTAAAGTTTCATCAAAAACCTTCAAGTGGTTTAAGAGGAGTTGCACTTACGAGGTAACCCATACATAGGCAATCAACGAAAAGTCAAAGTCCAATTATCTCCCCTTCTGCGTTTCAGACAATAATTATATTCCTTCATGCACATCTCCATATAATGTCCTTCCTTTGTGTAAAGTTTCATCAATATCCTTCATGTGGTTTAAGAGGAGTTGCGCTTACGAGAAGTGTGGACAGACGGAGAGACGGACGGAGAGACGGACGGACAGACAGGGTGATTCCTATATACCCCCCCCCAAAACTTTGTTTGCAGGGGGTATAAAAATGCAAAAATTTTGAAAATATAATGGAAAAAGGGCTATAACTCCGAGATGGGTTTCAGATTTTCTTCAAAATTGCACAGTGGGTAGATCTCATCATGCTGAACATTTTTACTCCATGTCTGTAACGGTTTTCGAGTTATTAGCCAAAAACTGCAATTTACACCCATGTTCTATTTTTAGCAATGGCGACCATGTTGTTCGACAGAGGGAAAAACTGAACATCAGTTTGAGAAGCCATACCCTGATGATGATTCAGGCCAAGTTTGGTTTAATTTGGCTTAGCGGTTTTAGAGGAGAAGATGTTTGAAATTGTTGACAGACGGACGACGGACGCATAGTGATGGCAATAGCTCACATGGCCTTTTAGGCCAGGTGAGCTTAAAAGTTAAAATATCGGCAAACAGGAAGTAGTGGCAAGGCAAACCTGAAAATTGCTTACACGGTACAACTCATCATCATAAAGCTTCAGACCAAATATGAAATAATTCCCACATGTAGAAGCCCAGAAAACTTTGACGAAAAATTTTCATTCATTGAGTGGTATAATAAAAAGTTAAAGTATCAGCAAACAGGAAGTAGTGTCACAGCAAACTTGAAAATTGCTTACATGTTAACACTCATCATCATAAAGCTTCATACCAAGTATGAAATCATTCCCACGTGTAGAAGCCCAGAAAACTTTGACAAAAAACTTTCATCCATAGAGTGGTATAATAAAAAGATAAAGTATCGGCAAACAGGAAGTAGTGGCATGGCAAACCTGAAAATTGCTTACACGGTACAACTCATCATCAAAAAGCTTCAGACCAAATATGAAATCATTCCAACCTGTAAAAGCCCAGAAAACTTTGACCAAAAAAATTGTTGATGGACAGATGGACGGACGGACAAAGTGAAAACTATAGGGTACCCGCATCTCGATGCGAGGCCCTAATATACAATGCTGATGAAAATCTGGCAAAAAAAATATTTGGTGTTGTAAATTTCTATATCAGAACTTTTTACAGCAACATCAAATAATAAATTGATGCAGATTAGAAGTCATCTAACATAATCCAGTTCTCCATTATATTAATATCATGCTGACCTGTTAGGTCCTTCAAAAATTCCAGTTTCTTGATATTGGAGTTGTTTCCATTGATTTATTCACTTTTTGACTTTTTGGTTCCATTTATGGCTTGCTATATGGTGTGAGGTTCCTCACTGTGTTGAAGACTGTACAGTAACCCCTAAATACTTTGTTGGGGTCATTTCAACCTGGAGATGGGATGTTGTCTTCTTGATATTTACCCCATTTCTTTTCTTTTTCATATATTTAAAAAGAGAAGGAGCCATAATATGCAAAACCTCTAACAGACTTCCTTTTGTGCCAAGGAAAATTGTGTCAAAATTTAACTAGACATCGGAGAGATGGCAGCCATCTCTGTGGGCCCAGCTGTATTTAAGTGCAAATTTAAGTGTGTGTGGACACAATACAGGTGTGGGCACAGTACAAGTGTGTACACAACGCAAGTATGGACACCATCATATCATCAAGATATCAACAGAATGTAATACCCGAAAGCAATAATCTGACCTTGAAGACAGATCAAGGTCAAAGGTCCCCAAATCATGGTTCATGACACATTGTCTTCAAATGATCTATCTATATGCAAAATATCAAAAGCCTACCTCAAAAAAGACAAAAAAGATTTAGCCCGGACAGACCTTGTCAGAACAAAAGCAAAAATCTGCCCTTGACGACAAAGGTCAAGGTCAAAAGTCACCAATCATTGTTCATGACACATTGTCTTGAAGTGATCTATCTACATGCAAAATATTAAAAGCCTACCTCAAAAGACATAATAGTTATAGCCCGGACACGACTTGTCATTAGAAAAGCAAAAATCTGACCTTGACGACAAGGGTCAAGATCAAAGGTCACCAATCATTGTTCATGACACATCGTCTTGAAGTGATCTATCCACATGCAAATTATCAAAAGCCTATCTCAAAAGACAAAAAAGTTATAGCCCGGACACGACTTTGTTATGGACGGACGGACAGAGCGATTACTATAGGGCATCCGCCGCTATAGTGGAGGGGCCCTAATAAAGATTATCCACGGGAACTGAAGTTATTGACCAAAAACAAGTGTCTACAGATGACAACGATGATGACGACAGCGCCATACCATTATATGACCTCAAATTTTTTGTGGTCGTATAAAAACACAAACAAAGGTTTTATCATATTTTATCTAAACATGTGATAATTACACAAGCAAGAAACTTGTACAACTTTTTCCATTTCTATAACAATTTACCAGGAGGCATTCACATGAACCAATCTAAAGTAATGTTACTTAGATGGTGAAAGATACTTCATTTATAAATAGCAGAAAAAAACATCAATAAATCTATTTATAACGATTCATATGGACAGGTGTATATGCACTTTTTAAGAATTCAAATAACCTGGACAATATGTTTGTATAAAGTATCTTCCTGTGGAGGGGGGTTAAAAAAAGTGTCAGCTTATACAAATTAATAAATGGTTTTGACTGTTTTGTCCCCCTTAATATAAGAATATTTCAAATCAGTTATTCACGGACTTACAACTGAAATCAGTTATCTAACAGACTGAAATCATTTGTGATATATAGTGTATAGCAAGAAATTAATTAACATAAAGCATATTTCCACAGTACCATATCAGGTTATATACAATTTAGGTACTAATAATTCAACATTAAAGGTGATTTGACAGTCATTTTGTTTATGGTTCTGAAATACATCAGGCAGAGTATAAAATCAAAACTTAGTGCACTGTGTTCAGTAGCGATGCACCATGTAATTTGGCATAGAAATGGAAAGAGTAGTAAAAAATAACAAAACAAATTATCAAAATATATGCGTCAACAATTAAAAGTTGGGAGAAAATGAAACAGTATGACAAAAAAATATTCATTTCATGACAAAAATTCACAACAATGCAATGGATTAACTGGATGGGCATATGTACAACTGGCTAAATGAATGAGCACACGTACATACAATTACTGGCACTTGATGGAAAAAAATACTGAATAAAATTTGTATTTACACTGTACAAAATATACATAAAAATACACAATAATATTGTGTCATGTAATTATCTTAAAACAATGTATAAACAATGTTGATTTAGACCATTAGAAAATTGTTTATTTGTATTGTGTGAAAGATACATCACTTGCAAAGCAAACTGTCTATATCCAAAACCTGAGAAATTTTGAAATTATTGTAAAATCAGAAGTTCATAAAAAATAATGTGACATGTAATTTTAATAAAATTTTCTGCATAACAAAATCATTTATATTCACGGCCCATAAAATCACAATAAACTAGAAAAAAAAAATGCCGAAATTGCAATTTGGGAAATAGTGTTAAAAACTGCTGCAATAGATGGACATCAAGAGCAGAATTTGTAGAAACATTTTTTTTTTCAATAGCCTTTTTTACAACAAAGAATTCCCTTAAACTGATCATTATAACTGTCAAAAAAATTCAGTAATCATTTTTTTTTTGGGGGGAGGGATAGTGTACCTTTTATTTTGATTTAATATGATTGAATAATATGCTGGTTAATGAACATAATACATTTATTTGAATGAAATTACCTCCCCTTCACTGAAACAAGATACATTAAGTTTGTAGTATTTTTTACACCTTACAAATACATCATCTAATCAATAATACAATTTTATTTATATACATATTAACAAAAAATAAAACAAAATATAATATGAATATACAGTTTGAATTATTTATCATAAATATACTCAATTTATTTGTCTGAGGTGATATATGTTGTGTGAAATGATCAAACAAAAATAAAATCTGGTATTGGAAAAATTGTTCATTCTAAATGCACTTGTGCATTACAAATGTACAAATGGTTTTTATCAACAAATCTACTGGTTAATGCTTAAGAAACAAAAAAAATCATAAAAATAAGCAGAAAAATATTGAACAGCAGATGACTTATATGTAAATGAAGTTATCTTGGTATTGAAACAGAAAGAAAAACTAGTGCCAAGGACTAATACAAGTCCCCTGGCTGATGGCACCTTTAATTTGGCCAGGGATTAAAATTCTAGTAAATATTTTCTGATATACATACATGATATTAACCTGAGATTTTTTATTTCTCAATTTTCAACCCTGATGCATTGTAAAAAGAATATTACATCAAAGTTACAATAAATCATAATTACATTTACAAAAGTGTATAGTGCTCGGTTTTTATCCAAGCACAAATTCTACAGGGACTCATCTGAATAGTAAAAATTAAAATTTTTCAATTATTATAAACATAATTTTTATCTTTTTTTTTTTTAAATCAACAAGAGCTGTCGCTAAATGGCAGCCAGTTATACCCCCACTCATTGAACCCTGAATCAATTAAGTGCAAAATTAAGTGTGTGTGGACACAATACAGGTGTGGACACAGTACAAGTGTGGACAAAATACAAGCATTTACAAAGTTGCAGAGAAAAATGAAATGCACATAATTTGAGAGGGATGCAGGTAGCTCTGGTATGCAGTTGCTGAGAAAAATGTGACGAAAAAGTCACAAAATGAAAGTTTAAAGTCACAAGGTCAGTAATGGTGATGCCATGTGGTCGAAAATAGGAGATGCAGTACAGGACTCCATACTTAAGCACAACACCAAATATCAAGTGGTTGTCATGTGTGGTTGCTGACAAAAATATGTGTGACGGACGGACGGAATGACGGACAGACAGAGGTAAAACAGTATATCCTCCCTCATTCGGAGCGGGGTATAATAAACAGGGAGCTATCATTTTAAAGGGTTCAAAAATGTAACAGGGTAAGATATACAATTTATGTATCTTCCAAAAGTAATCATTGTTACTTTGATCGCGGTGAACTGATGTCCCGATTCGGAATTTCAGTCAAGGGGGACATCAGATTTTGTATATAAAATTCATTCTCTTCAGCCAAATTTGGCACACAACAAAAAACCTATGATGGTTTTAACAGGGAAAAAAGACAGGGTAATAAAATAGGTACATATTATATATTCATCATGGTATGACAACTCTCAGCTGGGGAAGTTTGATGTTATGAAGTTATAGTACCGTAACAGGTGGTAGATTGGTGGACCGCCATCCTGGGAATACCACATTCCATTTTGGGCAGGAGAAGTCTCTGGCCATATGAAAAACATGAAAATCAACCTTTGAAATAATTTATAATTCTTTCAAACAGAATTCATTTTTGGCTTGATAAGAAGTATTCATCTGTTTGTGTTTTCGAGTTTTCAAATTACACAAAAAAAATATAAAAATAAGAAATTTCGAGCATAAAAATTGTAATTAAAACTTGGTCTAATCCATCTTTGATTTGTAAAACATTACACATTAATTACAATAAAATATTTATGTATGGCACCAAAATTAAAAAAATGTACATAAAAATATAAAACTAATATGCAACAATAAAATCTTATTTAGATTTGAATTTCTTAATTTTAAGACTATCCCCAATTGTAGCTTTTAATAATATCTGTTGATAATATGTACTATGTACTCTTTTAGTTTAAAAAAATTATTGGTATTTTCTTGGACCAATTAAAGTTTTTTTGTGAAAAGAGATGGTGCTTATTATTATTACAATCTGAAAAAGGCACGAGAAATGTTTTTACTAAAAATAGTGCCACAATAAATTTTTGAAAAAAATTAGTACGATATGAAAGAAATAAGAAAAAAGTTCAGTGTATCAATACTTTCTACTGGGAGCTGTACCATTTTTTTGTCGATTTATAAATTATGAGACGGCAAGCAAAATTAAATATGATTTTCAAGTGTATATGTCACCAACAAAAGTTAAAGTGTAGAATTAAAGGGAACCCATTACAGGTCACTGTTTAGGATTGCCTTTATTTGATTTAAATGTGAATTTTCAGGTTGATTCTATCATCCATTAGTTCAAAAGCCTAAATCTTATTTATGTAACTAACGCATCTTTTGATCCATTGCTGTTCTACAGCAGATTTTTTTCTACATGCCACAATTTGTCTTACTTAATATACATTTGCAAATACATCCAAAAAAAAAAATTCAAAAAATGTTCCCATGAAAATTCCTATATAATAAAGAATACTGACAAAGTCAATGCCAGTTTGAACATCCCTCCTTGCCTTAGACACAGACAAGATGAAGAACAGCAATAAAAGCGTTGTTCCTTTGCTTGTTTTTACTATGTATTTGTAGAGATTTTGTCTCATGTGCATTTACTCCATATCCTTTCATTTACCATGACTAATATCTAAGTTTACCAAGTTGAATTACAATTAAAATACATTTCTCAAAAACAATAACATAACAAATCTGATTATATAGCAAAAAGTACTGGTTTTTATTAACTCATTTCCCTTTTCTCACAATCAGCATTTTTATGGTTAACTGTAATCAAAAATACAAAATAGCACCTTTCAATGTGATCTCCCCTGAGTTATCTCTCTTGTTTTGGGCAAAGTACACTAATGTTTAATGTTTATAAACATTTGTTGAGCATACTGATTTTAAATTTTGTTCTCCAAAATTGTCATAGCTGAATCTTAAACTGGATCCTCGATAAAAGCAGAAGAAAAATTGGTACCAGTTGTGACAAAATAGTTCCTTGTTGTCTGGATTGGTACTGGTTATGAAAATGTATAAATAAAGTTATATTCGAAGATTAAGATATATAATATGATCCTATCCAAGCCATTTTGTTCAATTATCATTGGAATGTTTCTGACATACCCAACATACAGAGTAGCCAAACTTTAATTTCATTCAATGAAGAGTCAATTTAATTTGAGTTAAAGATCTTCCCATCAAAGAAAATCTCATTGATATCAAACATAACATGTAGGTAATTATAATTACCATATTTCACTGGTCAATTAACTGAACACTTGTGCAATTTGCCAAGTAAAGTGTGAATATTGCAGTGAAAATATCTAATTTCCTCATCACTATTCTCAGCGGTCTCCATGGCAATGGGACTTTGTTTTTATTCTTTTTAGCTGCCTTGATGAAGAAGTTGTTAAAATTACGGGAAAATTGCAACAGAAGCTGAGAACAATATGTTCTACTGTAGATAGAAAAGATACTACCAATCTTTTTCTATAATGGAAAAAAAGACAATGTACATGTGTAAAGCAGTAATTAGAATTTATGGTAGATAATTTGCAATGAAGCTAAACGCTGCCATGATGTTACATGAAAATAAATCTTTGGAAAAATAGCTACAAAAATATTGGTTAAAATTTAGTGTATATCTACAAATATACAAGAACTGCTGTTTTAACATTATATATATCTATTTGTCATACCACTTTGTCATTTTATAGTATTACATGTTATAAATTTACTTAGACACATTTCGGCATTGTCTTTAATACATCCTCTTTACTTCAACCACACATCGGTACAACATATTTCATTAAAATGTAAACTTCCGTGTGAAGATCACCGTAGTAGCAGTAGAGTGAATATTATCAGCACTAATTAAACACTATACATTTCAACTTCCACGTAATTACTGATGTTGGAGCTATATTAGATATACACAATATTATACTTGGCCATTATAATTACTGGAAGTAGAATCTGGGCTTGAGGAAGTGTTCGATGACATATTACCATGTAACACTCTGTCTATATCACGACAATGTTGTCGTGGACCTGGTTCGGGAGTATATGTAAACGTAAGTCCTGTAGAGTATATTATTCCATCACTTCTGACTAATGATACAGGCACCTGAAAGTATAAATATTAATTCAACGTAACACTCTGTCTATATCACACGAATGTTGTCGTGGACCTGGTTCAGGAGTGTAAGTAAACACAAGTCCTGAAGAGTACATTATTCTGTCATTTCTGAGTAATGATACATTCACAAAAAATTATATACAACAAAACATAAAAGAACAATGGAAAACATTTTTAACGTTCAGTGTATATGCAAGACTTAACAAACAAAATATCAATACCCAAAACGAACTACAGATGATTGGTAGATATGTAAACAATGTCTAATCTATGGCATTCTGTTTAACATTTAGACCCTAGGACGTTATGGATGATAAGCTGTTCAAACACATCTTACACTTGCAGAGTCAGTTTGTATTCATAATGAATCTCAGTGGATAGTTGGACTTTACTAAATATATAATAAGCTGCTGGCACAGTCAAAGTAGTACATTTATAAACAAAGCTATGCTACTTTCATTTTGCATACAGCCATATCTGTGATCTTATCATGAAATGATTCAAGCTTGACCAGCCGTATGATTGAATGACCCTTGTAACATGTGAAAATTTTCAAATCTTCATCAATGAGGGCATGAAATATCTGATTGTCAAAATTAGTCATTTGCATACCACAATTTGGAGAGGTTTCTTATAAACTAAAGGTAGGTTATTGTTTTGTGCATCTTTGAGGAAATCATGAAGTGAACATCAGGTACCTGGAACTGTCAGTGAAAAGGTTAAGAGAATTTGTGAAACTCGACAACTGCACCCGATGAAAAATGTTTAGTTGAGTCCCACTTTATCCCCAAAAATATTGTACATAATTTAAGTTTATGTGGACAAAGAGATGACAGTTTGCAAAAGTTTGGTTTTAAGAATTTTCTCTTCGTAATTTAAATCACATCAATTTTTCTGTCATTTTATAAATAAATGACAGTTCCATATGTCAAATAACATGATCTTTTTAAAAAACTTTAATACTTAAAAATCAGCATTTATTAAGGCGATATACAGGAACATATAATATATTATGGATTAACAGAAGTTCTTTGGTCTGGAACCCCAGTTATAGCTATAAATCTACATCAACAGTAAATACTTTTCTGGATTACTGATATCTCAATTACCAGTGTATATGATCTTTCATTCTATGTGAAACTTTGTTGATTTTGGATTAGCTTAGCTGAAGTTTTATCTTTCCACATGAAATATGATCTGATCAAGAAATGAAGCTCTAAACTAATCTCTACCATTATGTATTATACACATTCTGCCTGCAATAAAGGATGGTATACTAGTTTACCACACAAAGGAAGTATATCACCCTAGACGGTAGTCAAGGTTGATATTCTTTTCTGAGTGTAGTAACCTAATATACCATCCAAAATTAAAGGCAGCATGTGTTATATTATACTAAACATCTTGTCTGTATTACTACTTCAAGTTAAGTCAGTGATATCACTGTACAATTACAGCGGGCAGTATACGTGACAGAAGGGTAGTGTACTCAACAGAGGGGTAGAATACCAAAATACCACCCTTATGATTAACCAATCAAAATTAAAGAAATTCATGTGTGGTATAATATTATATAAATAACATATAGCTAGGAGGGTGACAATGTTTTTGGAGGGGTAACAATCTGCTCTGTCACCCTCCCAGCTATATGTTATTTATTTTATTATACTGAATGTTTCTTTGATTTCAATCATTTATTGAAAATCATTGGATCATGAACAGAGGGTAACAGTGCAAAAATTGTTACCCCCTCAGCCATATGACAATTTTAGTGAATGTTACCCTGGCGGCTTTTACAAAATCTTACACATGATAGAATGAATTGTCAAATGATTTTTTGTTAAGGAAAAAATCTTCTACGATATAATAAAATCTAATCTCTACCATGATGCACAGGAAATTTATGCATCCAGAAAAACATACTTACACCAAGAGGTTGTCTAACCCATCTCCAGCCAGCTCTAAAGGCAGATATATCGGGTACTACACAACACATATCCTCATCACATCTACAATACATAAAGAAAGATTTATAATTATATTACAATCTCCCAAACTAGACTTCAGCACCAAAAACGTTCTTTTAACATGCTAATAAACCTTATTCTTTAATGTCATTCAATGCTTATCCAACAATATTTTTATTCAATAATGTTAAAATTGAGAGACAACGTAAGCCATCAGTGATTTACAACTATACTGTCTAATAAAAGACTCTCCCATGAGCATGAGAAATTCAGTCTTTTCCCCCTAGTAGACCATACGGAAACAAGGGTAAAGGAATTTCTCATACAAAAAGGTAGATATCCCTATCTGTAATTTTTGTCGAATGTCAAAAACCTATTTCTTCCGTAAAATAAAAAGATCAAACTGGTAGAAAGTAAAGCTTGCTATTCCTTGCAGAGTTTTCAATTATAACATGGAGTATAAAGGGTTTGTAAGTCTGGTTCAATTTTGCAACTTCCCGGTACATAAATTGTGTACTCAGATGTTGCATTTTGTACAAAGATGTAAAGACGTTTCAACCACAAAATTGAACCTTATAATTCCAAAACATCATGTTTTGGTGGGAAACATTTTTGAATTTCAATTTGTTAAATCTCAGTGTCACATGAGGAGACTTACAGACACTATTATGGCTACAACTGCAATGTCAAACAGAGACATTGGATAGTTGAGATGTTTTGTCAAGGATACTTTTGTTGATTCATAAAAACTAGACATCAGTGAGATGGTATGCATCTCTGTGGGCCCCGCTACAAGTGTGACCTAGAGGTCAAGGGTCATCAAATATTGTCCGTGACATGTCACCTTGAAGCAATCTATCCACATACGAAATATCAAAAGCCTATCTCAAAAGAATAAAAAGTAATAGCCCAGACATGACTTTGTCATTGAAAAAGCATGAATGTGACCCTGAGGTCAAAGGTCACCAACTAAGGTACGGGACACATCGTCTTGAGGTGATCTATCTACATACCAAATATCAAAAGCCTATCTCAAAAGAGAAAAAAGTTATGGCTTGGACAGGATTGTTTCGGACGGACGGACGGACAGACTGATTACTATAGGGCGTCCGCGGGGGCCCTAACTAACACTCAACTTGTAACTCATCGTACTGAACTCTTATACAAAATATTTGCCCAATATCTGCAAGCATTACGAAAAAAAGTGCGGAAAACTGTTATTTTAGTGAAATGTTCTAAGTCCAAGGGCCGTAACTTGGTCAAAAATCAGCGGACCAATACGAAACTTAAACTTGACTTGTAACTCATCATACCTAACTAACATACAAAATATTAGCC
>MJUU01039624.1:57335-71242 GCA_002080025.1 Modiolus philippinarum
AACTCATCATACCTAACTAACATACAAAATATTAGCCAAATATCTGCAAGCATTACGAAAAAAAGTGCGGAAAACTGATTTTGTTACGGACGGACAGACTGATTACTATTGGGCGTCCGCCACAAAGTGGCGGAGCCCTAATAAACTGTTCTGATTGGTCTTTTAATGAATAATGATGAGTGTACATGAGCTTATCTGAACTCCGTCATCTTACCTTGGAAATGGCCATATACCAAAGAAAAACATGTTTGAAAAGAATGTACCATCTGTTATATACAAGACCGCAAATATCTTAACCACTTCAAAAGCTTGATTTTAATCCAATTTAAAATAGGAATCAAAATGATTTTCATTTAAGAAAGCAATATTTTGTTATTTTATTGGAGGGTAAAAGGATGCAAGGTAGCACATTTTAAAAAGCTTTTACACAAAAATAAAACAATAAAATTTTGCATTCTATATTTATAATTACATCCTGTAAATAAAATACAAGTGTTCACCCAAGATCACTTGATGATGAAAATTGTGGATGGTGCATCATTTTTTTTTCTTTGTCTAGATTACTCCACCATCTTCATTAACCTTTGTTGTTGTCAAGGAGTCGTGTGCTGGTGTCCTTTCAATGACTAATAAAGTGCAGCTATGAAAGTGATTGGAAGTACTCCAAACCAATCAAATACACTGATTTCTATACAAAGTAGAATTTATTTAATTTTTACAGTATAACAAGACCCATCTGGAAATATATAACTGAAATTTTGTATTGATTTGCCACTATGGTAAATATCATAGGTTTAGTGGCATGTTGAATGTTGTTTCTTTTTTTATTTATTGAATTTGTTTGTTAGTTTTTTTCAAAATATATACAATATCTATGATTGTTTTTTACGCTTGCATGATGGTCTCTTCCTCTTTAGGATTCAGTTTTAGTACAATACTATTTTCACAATGACACTTCCCCTCTATCTGCCCATCACTTGTATCCCATAATTCAGTTCATATTTAATCTACATACCTATACATAGTTTCAGCTTCTACTTCCCCAAACCAAACTTTTAAATTGGGTATAAAAAATTCTCCATGTAATTCTAACATAGCTACATCACCACCACCATTTAACTGAAATATAAGTAATAATTCATAAACATGAGTATACTAAGATTCCATTTTTCAATGTGCAACTTCCAAGTGGGAGTTTATGTGATGTTAGTTCCTCGTCTATTACACAGAGTAATGTTCTTGCATGCATGATTACATAAATGATTTTTTTCACTGAAAATGTTGGTTAATTTGTCAACAGAACAAATTTCAAAGTAGGAGCTACAGTAGAACTTCCATGGCTCAACCTGCAATAACTCAAACACCATGGATGCCTCAAACCCTTTTTGTGGTCCGTTTGTTCAAGTTGAAACATAGTTCGACCTTGATATCTCGATCATCCCGTTGGCTTGAACTGTTTTCAACAGTCCCTTGGATGTTCGAGCCATCGAAATTCGACTGTAGTTTGTAGCCACTGAGCCGAGTGTAAAGAAAATGTGAATACTTTTTAGGTTAGAGGCACATGATATGACTGATAAATCACAATAAAATTTTTGGACTGTACAAGACGCCAGTACAGGTCTTTTCGTTTTTTTAACAAGTGAAATATTTTATCTATTGTAATCAATTAAATGCAGTAGAACTATGAAGGCTTGAACTGCAATAACTCGTACACCATGGATGTCTGAACTGCAGTAACTCATACACCATGGATGTCTGAACTGCAGTAACTCATACACCATGGATGTCTGAACTGCAGTAACTCGTACACCATGGATGTTGAACTGCAGTAACTCGTACACCATGGATGTCTGAACTGCAGTAACTCGTACACCATGGATGTCTGAACTGCAGTAACTCGTACACCATGGATGTCTTGAACATATTGTTTGATTCCTTTGTTCAAGTTTCAACATAGTTTGACCTCAATAGGTAGAACTGTTTTTATTGGTCCCATGGATGTTCAAGTCATCGAAGTTCAACTGCATATTGATACCTTAAATTTATTATTCTCTACAATTTTTATAAATTGGCTGTTTTTTTTTAATTTAATACTCATTTAATTAATTTATTTTTTTTATTTGTGGTATTGATCTTGGCCTCTGCAGACATCATTGCCAACACAACAAACTTCATAACTAGTCGAACTTCGATGGGGACTGAGTGAAAACAGTTTGAGCTACAGGGATGTTCCAGCTATCGAGGTCAAAATGTGATTAAATTCAAACAAAGGGTCTAGAAAAAGGATTAGAGACATCCAAGGTGTTCCAGTTATTGTAGTTCTAGCCATCCAAGGTGTTCCAGTTATTGTAGTTCTAGCCATACAAGGTGTTCCAGTTATCTAGCCATCCAAGGTGTTCCAGTTATTGTAGTTCTAGACATCCAAGGTGTTCCAGTTATTGTAGTTCTAGCCATCCAAGGTGTTCCAGTTATTGTAGTTCTAGACATCCAAGGTGTTCCAGTTATTGTAGTTCTAGCCATCTAAGGTGTTCCAGTTATTGTAGTTCTAGACATCCAAGGTGTTCCAGTTATTGTAGTTCTAGACATCCAAGGTGTTCCAGTTATTGTAGTTCTAGACATCCAAGGTGTTCCAGTAATTGTAGTTCTAGACATCCAAGGTGTTCCAGTTATTGTAGTTCTAGACATCCAAGGTGTTCCAGTTATTGTAGTTCTAGACATCCAAGGTGTTCCAGTTATTGTAGTTCTAGTCATTGAAGTAGTACTGTACATTTACCATTGAATGTATGTTTACAGCTTCATGTTTATCTTCAAATTACATAAAATTAATAATGATTGTTGGTAAATATCTAATATCTAGTAAAATAGATAATGAATTTAGGTAACCACGGGTAAACTAATGATGTAAGTCAGTAAATATCTAATACTCAACCGTAAACTACTAACAACTGGTACTGGGGTTAAGGGAGACCTGACTGGCCCCATCCCTTCATTAAATGTGTATCTGATAAATAACAACTGGTACTGGGGTTACAGGAGACTTGACTGGCCCCATCCCTTCATTAAATATGTATCTGATACTCACCCATAAACTACTAACAACTGGTACTGGGGTTACAGGAGACTTGACTGGCCCCATCCCTTCATTAAATGTGTATGTGATACTCACCCGTAAACTACTAACAACTGGTACTGGGGTTACAGGAGACTTGACTGGCCCCATCCCTTCATTAAATGTGTATTCAGCTTTAGCTGTACTTATTATTGTCCAGGAAGCACCATCGTTAATCATCTCCTTGTTAGGTTCCTTTGGACATGGAGTTGCCTGAAAATAACATTTTATTTTCTTGTCAACAAGGTAATTTTTAAAGCAATAAGTGTGCTCAGACTCAAAAATATCTTTCACCAGGAATTTTAGAGAAAAAAAATATATGAAGATTAAGAACTTGGCATACCAAGTAAAAAACCATTGATAATACTGTATAGCGGGTTATTTTCCCTGGTCAAAAATTTCACGGATTTGAGTTAAAAATATATGCCAAAAATATGTGGACATAAAATAAGTGTGGACACAATACAAGCATTGGCATAGTTGCAGTGATTAACAAGCTGGGAAATCCTTGACGAAAAATTTCAATATATGGCTATAAACTGAAAAATCAAAGTTTTCGTCAAACAGGAAGTAGATGAGTTATGCATTCGAAAAGGGGAGACACAGTACAACTTGTAATTACCAAACTTCACACCAAATATCAAATCATTCCTACATACACAAGCTGAGAAATCCTTGATGAAAAATTTCAATATATGGCTATAATGGGAAAAATCAAAGTTTTCGTGAAACAGGAAGTAGATGAATTATGCACTTGAAAAGAGGAGACCCGGTACAACTCATCATACCCAAGCTTCAGACCAAATATCAAATCATTACTACAAACACAAGCTGAGAAATCCTTGACAAAAAATTTCAATATATGGCTACAATGGGAAAAATCAAAGTTTTCGTCAAACATGAAGTAGATGAGTGTCGGACTTGGAAAGGGGAGACACTGTATAACTAATCATGCCAAAGCTTCAGATCAAATATCAAATCATTACTACATAGACAAGCTGATAAAATCCTTGATGAAAAATTTCAATATATGGGTATAATGGGCAAAATATCAAAGTTTTCGTCAAACAGGAAGTAGATGAATTATGCACTTGAAAAGGGGAGACACTGTACAACTCATCATACCCAAGCTTCAGACCAAATATCAAATCATTACTATATTCACATGCTAAGAAATCCTTGACGAACAAGGGATCTGTGAGCAAATGCTCACTAGTAATACCCCTGCTCTCATCTTCCAGTCTCTAATAACCTGACAAAGTTGGTAAACAAAATGTAGTACCCCACAAGTCTTAAAATGTGTCCCACAATATGGCATGCCTACACAAAGCTTCTGACAAAATTTCAAGTTTGTATCATTTACCAATGCAGTGAAAAGCTGTATGAAAGTTGTGAGGGACGGACAGGATGATGAAAATTATGAAAGTTGTGAGGGACGGACGGGATGATGAAAATTAAACTAAGTCAGTAAACAGGAAGTAGCAACCCGAAAGGTCTAAAAATGCATCCCACAATATGGCATGACTATACAAAGCTTCTGACAAAATTTCCAAGTTTGTATCATTTACCATTGCAGAGAAAAGCTTTACGAAAGTTGTGACAGACACACAGAATAATGAAAAATTGACTAAGTCAGTAAACAGGAAGTAGCATCCCGACAGGTCTGAAAATGCATCCCACAATATGGCATGACTACACAAAGCTTCGAACAAAATTTAAAGTTTGTATCATTTACCATTGCAGAGAAAAGCTTTACGAAAGTTGTGACGGACACACAGAATAATGAAAAATTGACTAAGTCGGTAAACAGGAAGTAGCCTCCCGACAGGTCTGAAAATGCATCCCACAATATGGCATGACTACACAAAGCTTCTGACAAAATTTCAAGTTTGTATCATTAACCATTGCAGAGAAAAGCTTTACGAAAGTTGTGACGGACGGAATTACGGAATGACGGACACAGGTAAAACAGTATACCCCCTCCTCCTCCGGAGCGGGGGTATAAAAATTTCAATATATGGCTATAATGGGAAAAATCAAAGTTGTCGTCAAACAGGAAGTAGATGAGTGACGGACTTGAAAAGGGGAGACACGGTACAACTCATCATGCCAAAGCTTCAGACCAAATATCAAATCATTACTACATACACAAGCTGAGAAATCCTTGACGAAAGATGTTCTGGACGGACAGACAGACAGACAGACGGACAAGGGTAAACAAGTATACCCCCTCTCCTACGGAGCGAAGGTATAAATATAAGACAAAGTCACTTAACTGTCAATGATTTAGGAAGTTGTTTAGAAATCGACCTGAACTCATTATTTGGCCGAAGTCATTCATGCATAAAATGTAGGTCATGGACACCCAATTGTAGTGAAACAGGTATTCATCTATAGATGAATGTTTCAGTGAAGTATAATGATGCTACAATACATAGTCTTTGAAAAACAAGACTTAAATGCGAAAGTTAACCAAAGTTACTGAAGCGTGAAATGTAGGTCAAAGCCAACTAATTGTCAATAATTTGTGTAGTACTCATCAAAACAATTGATTTGATGAAACATCATTGTCTTATAGCATGTAGTTGTTGAGAAATGGACTTTAACTCAAAACTTAACCAAAGTCACTGAAGCGTAAAATGTAGGTCAAAGCCACCTAATTGTCAATTATTTGGGTAGTACTCATCAAGACAATTAATTTGATGAAACATCATTGTCCTATAATGTGTAGTTGTTGAGAAATGGACTTTAACACAAAACTTAACCAAATTCACTGAAGTGTAAAATCTAGGTCAAAGCCACCTAATTGTCAATGATTTGGGTAGCACTCATCTAGGCAATTATTTTGATGAAACATCATTGTCTTATAATGTGTAGTTGTTGAGAAATGGACTTTTAACGCAAAACTTAACCAAAGTCACTGAAGCGTAAAATGTAAGTCAAAGGCACCTAATTGTCAATGATTTGGGTAGTACTCATCAAGGCAATTATTTTGATGAAACATTATTATCTTATAATGTGTAGTTGTTGAGAAATGGACTTTAACACAAAACTTAACCAAAGTCACTGAAAAGTAAAATGTAGGTCAAAGAGACCAACTGCCAAGTGAACTATGTAGTACTATCAAAGATCTACCTACTGACCTACTATTAATGTTCTATACCTTGTAGTTTCCGAGAAATATACCTTAAAGCAAAACTCAACCACGGACGTACAGACGGACAAGGGTAACACTATATGCCCCTTCCACATTCCTGGGCGGTGCAAAAAAAAGTGTTTCTCTCCAACAGCTTTATCACTATGCAATATCTACCCTTTGAATTATTTCTTTGAAAAATTTTTCAAGTCCAAAAAATCATTTCAGAAGGAACAAGATGTGTTTGTGAAACACTACATATGCCCCCAGATTCAGATTTTTACCCCTTTTTGACCCCTATGACCTTGACCTTTGACCTATTTTTTTTTTTTGCATACCTCTTGACTAGACCTATACACTTGCCAAGTATCAAAAGTCTACCTTATATAGTTCAAAAGTTATAGCCAAGGTTAAAGTTTCGGACACACAGACAGACAGGACAAAAACAATATGCCCCCCAATCCTTGATCTGGGGGCATAATAAAAACAAGATGTGTTTGTGAAACACTACATATGCCCCCAGATTCTACAGAAAAATATATGAAAATATCCAATTTTACCCCCTTTTGACCCCTATGACCTTGACCTTTGACCCTAATTTTTGCATATTTATGTTACTCTTGACAAGACCTATACACTTGCTATTTTACATAGTTCAAAAGTTGTTTATTACCATAAAAACACCCAATTTAACCCCTTTATTCTAAAACAGATGAAGCCCCTTTGGGCCTCTTGTTTATTGAAATGGTTTTAATTGTTAAAAGTATCTGTTTTAACATGCTTTAAGAAACTTACAGAAAAATACTGCATCAAGATGTGACAAAAAAATGAAAAATTAATTTTTTTTCATTTGTCCCCTTTGGGCCTCTTGTTTCTCAAAAATGGTAAATGCTACCTCAAATCTGTTGACATACACCAGTTGCACAATTTTATTAGCAATAACATAAAACAAACCCCGTCTCAATATGATAAATAATAAGGATTCTACACTCAAATATGTAAAAACAGCCAAATTCACCCCTTTTTGACCTCTGTGACCTTGACCTTTGACCTAACCTATTTTTTTTTTTGCATAGTTATGTTCTATACACATGCCAAGTATCAAAAGTCTACCTTATATAGTTCAAAAGTTATAGCCAAGGTTAAAGTTTCGGACGCACAGACAAACAGACAGACAGACAGGACAAAAACAATATGCCCCCCCCCCGATCCTCGATCTGGGGGCATAAAAAAAGTCAAAGTCAAATTATCCCCCCTTCATGGTGTCAGACAGTAATTAAATCCCTTCATGCATATTTGTGTAAAGTTTTATCGAAATCCCTCTAGTGTTTTAAGAGGAGATTTGCTGACGAGTTAATATTTGCAGAAGGGATGAGTCATATTATCTCTTATTCATGGATTCAGCCAATAATTTCATTCTTTTATGCATATCTCCATAAAGTGTCCTTCCTTTGTATATAATTTCATCAAAATCCTTCATGTGATTTAAAAAGAGTTGAGCTTACAAGTTAATCGGTGAGACTGAGATGGAATCAATGAAACATCAAAGTTTAATTATCTCCCCTTCCTTGTTTTGGCCTTCATGCACATCTCAATACAGTGTCCTTCCTTGGTGAAAATTTTAATCTAAATCCTTCAATTGGTTTCAGAGGAGTTGAATCAATAATAAACAGCTGCGCCAAGTCGCATGCTACGCCCGTCGTCACTTATGTAATTTAGGTAAGGGGTTCTCATTTTAGAATGCACCTTTAACTGGCTATTAAGCTTGATATCTCTACATAGTTTGAAGAAAGATTGTCAAGTAAAGCCAATATGTGTAAAATTGCCTTAAAATTGACAAATAAAGTCCCATAACTCTTGCAAGAAAAATCCAGATTTCAAGAAAAAATAAACAGATCGTCAGGCCATCATACCCAATACCTCTACAAATTTTGAAGTGATTGGGCCAAATTGTTCTCAAGTTGGAGAGCGACATGTGAAAAATTGCCTTAAATTTGACGAATAAAGTCCCATTACTCTTGCAAGAAAAATCAAAATTTCAAGAAAAAGTATACAGATCATCATACCATCATACGCAATACCTCTACAAAGTTTGAAGTGAATTGGCCAAAGGGTTACCAAGTTAGAGCGCGACATATGAAAAATTGCCTAAAAATTGACGAATAAAGTCCCATAACTCTTGCAAGAAAAATCGAAATTTCAGGAAAAAGTGTACAAATCGTCAGGTCATAGTACCAAATACTTCTACAAACTTTGAAGTGATTTGGCCAAAGGGTTATCAAGTTAAGAGCGCGACATATGAAAAATTGCCTTAAAATTGACGAATAAAGTCCCATAACTCTTGCAAGAAAAATCGAAATTTCACGAAAAAGTATACAGATTGTCAGGTCATAGTACCCAATACTTCTACAAACTTTGAAGTGATTTGGCCAAAGGGTTAAGTTAGAGTGCGACATATGAAAAATTGTCTAAAAATTGACGAATAAAGTCCCATTACTCTTGCAAGAAAAATAGAAATTTCACGAAAAAGTATACAGATCGTCAGGCCATCATACCCAATACTTCTATAAAGTTTGAAGTGAATTGGCCAAAGGGTTATCAAGTTAGAGCGCGACTTATGAAACGGACGGACAGACGGACGGACGGACAATCGGACATCGGTATACCATAATACGTCCCGTCATAAGACGAGCGTATAAAAACTCTAAGTTGAATTATCATCCCTGCCTCATTTCAGACAATAATTATATTCCTTCATGCCCCTTCTTTTGTGCCAAGTTTCATCAAAATCCTTCCAGTAGTTGAAGAGAGTCTTGATAACAAGAAGTGTGGACAGAAGGACAGACACAGTGTGATTCCTATATGCCCCCCCCCCCTTAAACTTCGTTTGTGGGGTATAATAAATTGTTCCTCAATAAAAGTTGGCTAAAGAGTAATGTTGCTACTAGTTTTTCCTAAACAGAAATATTAATTTTTATTGTTTGGTCCATATAGGTGTAATCTGGTCATTTGACAGTATGGTTGTAAATAATATTATACCTGGAACTGTATTATTCTCTCTTGTGAAAGACAAAGGTACATTCTCTCCGAATCCTTCATATAAAATGCACATTTATGTAGCTGTGAGACAGGGTCATCTGCATCCAAGATTGCCGTCTGCTTGTCTACTTTTCTAATTATCTGGAATTAAATTTCACATTGACATTTAACATTAGTTAAAGAGGATTGCCGTCAGCTTCTCTACTTTCCTATCTATCTGGAAATGAATCATGATGATGTATTAATTGGTCTAAAGGATCTTACGACAACACATTGCAACAAAGCTGAATTTATATTACGAAGCACAATGTTTGTCTAATCTTCCTCACTTCAGGTGATAATTAATAGAAATTTCAGCTGTATTTTGTAAAACTTTGTTCAAACTTTCCCATTTGATTTCTCAAAATTTTCAGTCATCTTCATAGGTCTGGGGAAACAAGAGTAAATAAAAATCTCCTAGTCAAGATCTTTTGAAATCTTGTCAATCATACTGTTGTACATCAACCATGTTTTTTTTATGTGGGGTGAGGAGTTGGAAGAATTCTTAACTCAAAATGCAAAATGACATGAGTTAATCTTATGACAACACATTGCACATATGATGGACCAATAAACAGACAGACAAAAAACACTGGGATAAATTCTGTATCATTTCTAATACTGATACACGAACTTATATATACTATTTATTCTTTCTAGTCAATGTACTGTCCAGTCCGGGAAGTAGTTTACAAAAATTGTCTCCCCTGTAAACTTGTATACTTGTCATCTCCTCAAATAAGCAAGATGTATGATGATACAGCCACAGTAAAAAAAATCAAATTTCTAACATTTCCGGTATGTATTGATTACTGCATATGGCCTTATTCAGGATCCACTTTTTTAAAGTTTTTAAGTAGGGAGAAAATAGACTTTTCATTATATTTTTAGCCTCGCGATTGATTTGTACTCACTGTGAAATAAATATATTGGGTAATTAAAGGAGTATGCATTACTTTTAGTATTTCATTTCGTTAAATTTCAAGATTAAGTGTTAATTAGTATTTTAAGTGTTATATAAGGGTGGTTACCATTTGGTATTCTTTTAGGGTGATTTTTTTAAGTTTCGTTTTTATATAAAGTTGATCCTTGAAAGAAACCTCGGAAAGAATGCATAGGAAATAAAAATTTGATCGTGTTTGAACCTTTGTTCTGAAGAAACTCTTCAAAGGGCGGACACAAAAATTTGCACATTTATTAACAGGGATATTGGCAATCCGTATGCAAATTTGGTCAAAATCTGAAGATGGCCATTTTGGGGATACATTTTGAAAGACAGACACTTAATTGATCTTTTATGCAGATTTGTCCATTGTTTGTGCATCTATATGTTCATCTGCGGCAATCTTTGTCGTTTTCATATGAATTCAAAATATAGGAATGATAAATATTGGTATATTTTTCATTGAAGATAGCTTTTATCACTATGCAACTATGGTAAACAATCCAAAATGGAACATTTCTACCTTATTTAAACGAGAGCTCAATTTCTATTGTTCTATTTCAACCACTTCCCTGCCTGCCAATTAAAATATTCAGTTAATGGTTTTATATAATTTTGGTTCCACTGAGAAAATGGTTTAAATTGAGTGGTTTCTAGTTAATAATGCCCACATCTCACTATTTTATAATGCCATGTTTTGGAACAATCAATTTGATGAGTGCACTGCAATCGTCTCTATGTTGTACCGGTAATTGTTCTCTAGCTTTGGTCACTAGTGCTTTTGTGGTCCATGCAAGACAATGATTGGAAGAGCACTTTGCTATTATATTTCATGTTTTTTGCATCCATGGACTAAAAAAAAACATGGATATAACGTTATTGTTTGACAATTAGCAATGAATTCCAATCAAACCAGTATTAGGTTTTTTTTATCTAACTATGAGGCGAGTAATACTCATTTTTGAAGGCCTCATGGTCCCTTGAAGATGAAGAACAACAATAAACATCTTGTTCCATGGTTTCATTTTACCATCTATTTGAAGACACTTTGTCTCATGTGCATTTACTCAGTATCCTTTCTTTGTTTATTTTTTTTCTAATTAATAACATACAGACAGAAGGACACACTGGTTAAAACGAAATACCCCAGACTTTTTGTGGTATATGGCATATAAAACTTGCAAGCCTATATGAAGCAATGCCTGTGACAAAACACACCAAGTTTAAACACACTAACTCTTACAGTAAATTCTTACTTACAAGTAGAGAAAGAGCCATGCTTGTGACAGAACACACTAATTTTACAGTAGAACCATAATGTATGTAACCAACTCTTACAGTAAATTCTTACTTACAAGTCGAGGTAGAGCCATGCCTGTGACAGAACACACTAATTTTACAGTAGAACCATAATGTATGTAACCATCTCTAACAGTAAATTCTTACTTACAAGTCGAGGTAGAGCCATGCCTGTGACAGAACACACTAATTTTACAGTAGAACCATAATGTATGTAGCCATCTCTTACAGTAAATCCTTACTTACAAGTGGAGGTAGAGCCATGCCTGTGACAGAACATACTAATTTTACAGTAGACCCACAATGTATGTAACCAACTCTTACAGTAAATTCTTACTTACAAGTCGAGGTAGAGCCATGCCTGTGACAGAACACACTAATTTTACAGTAGAACCATAATGTATGTAGCCATCTCTTACAGTAATTCCTTACTTACAAGTCGAGGTAGAGCCATGCCTGTGACAGAACACACTAATTTAACATTATACCCATAATGTATGTAACCATCTCTTACAGTAAATTCTTACTTACAAGTCGAGGTAGAGCCATGCCTGTGACAGAACACACTAATTTTACATTAGACCCATAATGTATGTAACCATCTCTTACAGTAAATTCTTACTTACAAGTCAAGGTAGAGCCATGCCTCTGACAGAACATACTAATTTTACAGTAGACCCACAATGTATGTAACCAACTCTTACAGTAAATTCTAACTTACAAGTCTAGGTAAAGCCATGCCTGTGACAGAACACACTAACTTTACAGTAGACCCACAATGTATGTAACCAACTCTTACAGTAAATTCTTACTTACAAGTAGAGGTAGAGCCATGCCTGTGACAGAACACACTAATTTTACAGTAGAACCATAATGTATGTAACCATCTCTTACACACCGGGTACAACCATACATGTGGGGTGTCGGTTCTGTATGGTAAGGGGTGTAGGTTTTTTTACACAAAACGGAGGAAAATTGAAGGTAAGATCATAATTTTTTACAGAATTAGAACTTATAGATGTAACCAATGTATCTAACGTAGTACCACAATCATCAAGGAATATGTGACACCTAAAAACTTCACGCTATACCGTACAGTTTCCACAAACACGCCTCCTCACTTTTTGTGGTCAGGGGCACGGCAACTTTTTAGGCTTTTCATTCTCTTTTAAAATAATATTGAGAAGTATAGCGTATTCTGATTGATTTGTATGACACCAGTGGACGTTGAGTGTAAATTTTAATCATCGGGTTTCAAGTATAACGTGGGCTTGGGTCAAAATGCATCAAATTGTATATGTGTTGAACGGGGTGTCGGTATCGGTGAAGTACGGGGTGTTGGCATAATTGTAGAAAAAAACTATTTTCGTTATTTATTCTTCAGTAAATAGATTTAAGTGCCTTTTTATGGCAAGGGTTTCAAGATCTCCATTGTAAATAGCTTTGTCGACCAGATTTTTCGTTTTCCTTGGTCGGTCAATACGTCGGACAACTTCTATTTGGTCAGTTGACAAAGGCGGTGGTACCTGATTCGAGTCGTTTCATAATATGAAATAAATAAATCGTATGTTCGGTCCTACTGATTGCGACCCAAGTAACTGAAATGAATATGACCCCAAATGAAAAAGGAAATAGGTACATACGGCCATTCATTCTTTATTTGTAGTTTTAAAGTATTTTACCAAGGCAAAAAAGTAACAAATTTGTAAATTCGAAAGTAAATGTAAATATACTTACTTATTTCATATTATGAATGATTGATAATAGGCAGGATCTAGCGAAGTTTCTTTTCACAACAATAACTAAACACAAAACGTCAATCAATTGAATAAGCAGTGAATTTGAAGGTATGATAAGACTTATTACTGACAGCTGGGATTCTTTGAAGTTGACAAAGTTAATACAAGATTAAATTAGTTGGTCAACAAAAGAATGTTTAGCATGCTTGTTGAGCTTGTGTTTAAAAAAGGAAATATTTCTACATTCATTTAACAAATCAACCCAGTTGAAACGGATCTACATTCACATCGACAAACTAGTGGGCCGAACTATCTTGGAGCCGCATGGTCGGAGGAAAAGTCATTTTAGCTATCAGCTGTTGATATGTAAATTAATAATTATAACCCTAAAACAGTTAAAGAGTTCTGGTAACAATAATAATTAGATGTCTACATATGAGAGCTTGTGATCGTGTGAATTTAATAAATGAATGGATATTCTAAATGAGCAAATAAAACATACAAATCTGCAGTCAAAATGAAATATCCAAGTTGAGTTTCTCCACTTTTCTTTCTACTAGGTTTAAATAAAAATAGTTATTAAAGGATTATTGTACCACAGTT